>CM039126.1:30007943-30217831 GCA_022036555.1 Microstegium vimineum
TCGGATTGGGCCAGGATTGGTCAAATGCACACTGGATGGAGGAGGTTATTCGCTTCTTGTTACGCAGAGTCATTCAGGATAATTGCGATTGTCGAATGGAGGCGGCGGATAGGCGTAGGACTTCCCCCATCCGAACTCTGGTGAGTCTGGTGTCTAAGAGCCATTTATCTGGTGTGGTTTCGGAGTTCAGTTCATCCGTTCCTTCGAGGGTTTTTGGAGTGTATTACCAAATCGCATTGTGTAAGCTCCACCCCAACTCGGTGTTACCAAAATCGCAAAGGTACTTGGGGATTGATCCACTTCCTGCTCCTTCCGGGGTATTTTCGCTGAAGTACAACGACATCCGGGTTGTCGCGGATAGTCGGGTTTCTGTGTACCTTCAATTCGCAAAAATATGGGGGGGGATGGCGGGGTCTACATTGCTATGCCTCCTCGATCCAATGGTGGTGGAATACAAATCCCGTTGGTTCTATGTTCCCCAGGAAGAATTGTAGCTTAGTTGGAGACCTGGCGGACGTTCCTGCTGTGCAAGACGGAGCTAGTAGGACGCCTGTCGTCTGCTGGTATGGGCCAAGTGACCGAACTCCTGGGTCTAGTCAAGTCGTGGCGACTGGTGGTATGGGGTTGTAGTGGGCTGGAACTTCATCATGCGGTGTCTGCCTGCCAGCAAGGATAGAGACCACAGCATTCCATTACATGGGGCGTTCTCGACTCAACTCGGAGACATCGGAGCAGAGGAGGTAGATGATATGCGTACTCGCATTTGTTGTGGTTTTTGACTCCCCTTTCCCAAAAATACCTTCAGCTGTCCACGGGCTCTTCCGTTCGGATGCTCCCAGCCGCCGGTGAGATTCGGGGTTTGTGCCTTTCTGATTGTTTATAGGTTTATGATTGTTGTGGTGATGGGATATCTCGTTTCTTGGGAGGATCGCGCAATCTTCTTTTTCAGTTTCTCGGCTGAGTGGCCGACCGGCCGTCGACCAGTTGCCGAGTGCGAGAGAGAGGGCATTGGTGGACGGACAATCTGAGGTAGCGATGGGCCCCCGCCTGTATGGAGTGCTCCATAGTCCCACGTATGGGATGGAGTCAGTGGGTTTTGCGGTGTCCCGCCAAGGGAAGCGACGGCTCCTTGCTGACCCTCAAAGAGGTCGTAAACCACCGTTTGCGACTGGCGGTAACTTCAGTATCAATGGAGGAGGCGGTGCCCCTTGTCTTCTGGTGAAGCGAGTTGCCTGATGTGGCATCCAACAGCAAGAAGGAGGATCCACGATATGGAGATGTTGGGCAGGCGTCCTCATTAAACAAGGCACCCCTGCCCTTTGGGTCTAATGAAAGCACCGGCGGGGGTCGGCGGTGGCTGGTGGGACTACGTCACAACCTCGAGCGTCTGGTGAGCCAATGAGGAATACCAAGTTACCTGCCCCTGGTGCCGCTGGAGCTCCTGGATTCAGCGATTTGTGCGGGGCGCCGTGCTTCCGCCCTTCTAAGTTAGTTACTTGTTTCTTTTGTGATGAGTCTTTTTGTGTTTTTTTATTTTTATAGGCCTGATTGTGGCATTCTTTGTAGTTTCGCATCGGTTGGTGACCGGCTGAGCCGCGTGATTGCTCGGACACCGCTGCTCGGGTCGGGTTGCTTCTAATTTGCCGGAGTCCGGAGTTCGGCTTTTGGAGGGAACGTTCGGCGTTGATGGAGCTCGAAACTTGAAGGTTCTTAGGAGTGGCCCGTGAATGCCGGGTGTGGTGTGGCGGCGGTGGAGGCAGATGTCGAAGACGAAGCCGACTTATTGGGGATGTTGACGATGTTGCCGCCGAGGGTGTTAGGGGCAGTGGGAGATGAGGTGGTTGAGTGCCGGTGGTCGGGACAAAAATGCTGCTACTACCCAAGTCGGTCCCGCTGTCCGGTACGGACGTTGGTGGCGGGGCGTCCCATGCGGGATGTGCAGAAATAAGAGGAGGAGGTCGACGACTGCCTGCGACGGAGGATCTGAGTTAGTGGAGGATATTACGAGCGAGGATGGCCCGAGGCCCATGCCAGTCAGTACCTTCCGTGTGAAGGGTGTACCACTTGATGAGGGTTATGGGTCTGTTCCCGATCTTTCGGTGGAGATAGATAACTACGATTAGATGGGAGACGTTCAACGATCCGACGAAAACATCCATAGGGACGCTGCGCCTTACGCGATCGATACACAATTCCAGCGGTTGATCAGATTTGCGGATTCACAACCAACCAAACCACTAGGGTTATTCTGCAAGCAATCGAAGAACAAGCATGAACAAGTAGACAAGCACTCAATTGCAAATAGGTGATGAAAAGATCAGTTGTGATCAATTTGAAGGTGGGGTTTCGAATCTAGTAGAAGGGATGGTCTAGTAGACTCACGGTCTACAAGAAGTAGCAGGCAGCTAAACATCATCTAATACAAAACCCAAATCTGGTTTGTGCGGCTTAGGGGGAATAAGGGAGGAGGGATAGGGACGACCTACATGGCGTCCTAGTGTCGTCCTACTAACCCCTAGGATGAGTCCCTAATGGACTCAACTGATACAGGCATCGGCCCAAAATAGGGTTGACCTAAGGGCACAGTTTGGCAGAAAAGATCTCGGTATTAAATTGTTACTGCGCACGCATTGATATAGGAAATAGGTATGAGTCGGACCCATTGGAAAGTAGGACTTGATAAGCTTTCAAAAAGTCCTATAACGTCCCAATCGAGTACGTATGAAGTCGTGGCAACCGTCGCAAGTTTGGACTCTTCTGCAGGTCCCGAATTGAACTGTCCAAAACGTGTTGGGACTTGACTCTTGGTGCTTCTTGGATCCAATATGTCGTGGTTGGCTGGTGTGGCGTGAGAAGTTAGGAACACTTGGATTTGGTCCCAATCAACTTCATTGACCATCATGCTTTCATATGCAATCTTAGCCCCTTCCTTGCTCCATGTAAGCAATTCTGAAAATGAAAAACATACACACTTATAGTGCAAGCACCATTCATCAAATGTAACAACTGATAAACCTCATATAGAATGGTTTCACTTTTGGTATAGAAGTGGGATGGCGTGGTCATATCTAGCGGTGATTTCTCTCAGAGGCGGAGGCCAATGAAGAGTCGTGCCTTCTTTGAACGGTGCAGGTTAGCTAATGGGTGCGCCTTCACGGTTTGTTTACCTTTCTTTACGTCTATGCCTGGTCGGCGTAGTGTCTGGAGGATGTTTATCATGGTCGCAGGCCTCTTCATGGATGGTATATGGAGAGTAAGGCTTTGGCCAACAGCTCGCATTCTTAGCGGTGGAGAAACGAGCGCCTTCTCAGGGAGGGTTGCTCTGTTGAAGGGCCAGTTGTCGGGCTAGGGTGAGCCTGGATAATGCGGCACCGACGGTCGCGGGCGCTGGAAGGCCGTCGTTGGACAGCGGGGATGGAGCGAGAACTTTGAGCTTTTGGCGCAGGCGGGGATGGTCGACGAGGTCACCGCCCATAAGTTTTCCTTTCTACTTATTATTTCTTCTCTTGGCGGCTCCTGTCGCTTCCTTTTTGACCTTCTCTCGGTGTAGAGCTGCTCAGCACGGAGGAGGCGAAACGTCTGGTGGAAGAGGAGGCCGCAACCGCCAAGCATGAAGTATACAAGATGCAGGCCATGCATAAAGGTAGGTTTCTGTTGTGCTCTGCCTGTCGCTATGGCTGTGGAGTCATTTGATGCAATGTTGTTTTGCTCCCAGCTTACCGAGGGCACGTTCATCTTCAATTTGTAGATTTATAGGTGAAGGTGGACGCCTACTACGACCACTTCTGGTCGCTCACGAAGGAAGTCAACCCAGTTGTGAAGTGCATCAATGGTCAGGCACTCATCCCTAAGCGTTCTGAGAAGGCGACCATGGAGGGAGTCTTGTCGAAGATGCGCGAGCTCTAGGGCAGGTTTCGGTCGTTCGCGACCTCCGCGACACAGAGTGTAGCTGCTCATGGTTTTGCCATGCTGCGGTCGCACTATCCGAAGCTAGCTCTGGGTCGAGTGGCGACCGGCTTCGCTGCGAGTACTTTGGAAGAGGACATGGATCGTCTAGAGGGCGAAAATGACCCAGTGGCAGAGGCCATAGTTAGAGATGTAGATTTGTTTGCTACGCGGCAGCCGTAGTTTGTATGTGGGATACAAGTTGTCGGACTTGTAAGTGAAATGCTACAAAGTTGTATTTCATCGTGGCGGTGAGCTTTTGTTTCACTTGTATGTCCTTACGTGCCAGCTAAGTCATGAGCCGTAGCGATGAATCCTCTGCCCTTGGGTTCCCCGTGGTCCACATCGTATGGCTCAGAGCCTCTGCAGACATAGGAGACACGGGGATTACAATGGACACGCTGCTAATAACCCATAGCGTAGAGGCTGAACGCTCATGCACGCATAGGGAGATACCGGGGACAAGGCTTTTTCCGAGAGGCTCAATTGTGGCGTTACTAGGGCCTGTGGAGATCGTTCCTACAGACGCTGGCCAAATAGCCATGCTGCTTGTAGAGTCATCGACCGTATCGTGGTCGTGTATATAGGTTCTGGGCATATAACCTTAGGACCCTTGACTTGAATATCACCCTTGATGCGAGGGTTGATGCGAGGGAGGCATGCCGTCTTAATAATAGCATTCAGGGTAGCCACTTCTTCATGCTTATGACTAGATTTTAGGCCAGAATTGGCAGCTTTCCGGTTATAGCCAGGCTATATGGCGAGAACACATTAAAGATTTTTGGAGAGGTCATCAAACGCTTTGAGAGGTTTTGGAGAGGTCATCGAACGCCGAGAGCGCTTTGAAGAGGTTGTCGAACGCTGAGAGCGTTTTGGAGTGGTCGCCGAACGCTGAGAGCACTTTGAAGAGGTCGTCGAATGCCGAGAGCATTTTGGAGTGGTCATCGAACGCTGAGGGCACTTTGAAGAGCTCGTTGAATTGAATGACAGTATATCGAGAAAAATTGAGAACCTTTATTTATCATTGAGGCAAGGGTACATGGTACAAGCCATAGAGATACTTTAACTTCTAAAAATGCCATGTGCCTCTAGGGGTCGGGGGTCTCTACCTCTAGCTGTGGGCGAGGTTGGCGCTGGTCGCCGCTGGATCTACTTCCTTGGGCTTCTTCGTTGCAGGCTTGTCACTAGGTTCCAAGTAGTATGTGTCTTGGGTGTGGAGCTTCCCGACAGCGTTGAGTGTCTGCTACTCGCACTCGTATGCAATATGTAGATTGGTTTGAAGGATGAGTACACCCTGCAGCATTGGGATCTTCAGCACCATGTAAGTGTAGTGCGGGACCGCCATAAGTTTGGCGAGCGCCGGGCGACCGAGGATGGCGTGGTAGGTTGTCTCGAAGTCGGCAATGATGAAGTGAATGTTCTCAACTCTGAAGTGATCCTGGTCTCCGAACTACACCGGAATTGTGATCTGCCCCACCGATGTCTATCTAGAATGATTCCCTAGAAGGGGACGTTCGCCGGGGAGAGGTCTTTCTTCGAGTAATCGAGTTGGTGGAATGCGTCAGCGAAGATGATGTTGACGGCACTGCCTCCATCGACCAGCACCTTTCGAAAAAAGTATGTGGCGATGATTGGATTGACGATGAGTGGAAAACGGCCGGGATACCTATAATCTGTCCACTGGTCATCCCTGGAGAAAGTTATGGATCGCTCTGACCAGTCGAGGTAACGAGTGTTGGCCAGATCATCTCCGACGGCGGTGACTTAGAAGACATTCTTGCAGACTTGGCGGTGTCGCCTCTCCCCTTGACGATCATGCTACTTCCGAAGGTGGTGAATGTTCTTGAAGCCATTCGGAACTCGGGTGTTGGGGGCTCCTTGTCCTTATCCCCATCGGCGTCATCTCGCTTTGGCTTTTTGTTGCTCCTCCCTCGCATTGCTGACTCGAGGACCTTACACTCACGCATGGAATGCTTGGAGTTCTTATGGATGGGACACTAGCCATCAAGGATCTTCTTGTAGTTGCTATCGTAGTTGCGCCTTGGTCGGGTGCTCGTGTTGGCAACGTAGCAGCCGCAGCGCCTGGGGTCGGACCCCTGCCGATAACTTTTCGAGTTGCGCGACCGGTGGTCGTGTTCCCGGTCATCGGCCCTTTGTTCGTCGTGGTAGACGGGTCAGTGGTCGCTGCCCCTTGTATGTACCGAGGAGCGGGAACGGCGTCGCCTATCTTCCCGACTGTGGGTGGTGTCGTCCTGATCGACGTAAGTGTTCATGATGGTCATCAAACCCTCAATGTTGGTTATCTTCTTACGAACCAACTTGTTCTGAAGCTCATCATTGTGTAGGCCGTTGGAGAAGATGGAGGTGGCCTCCGTGTCGACGATGTCCGAGATGGTCAGTCGTATGTCGGAGAACCGGCGGATGTATTCCCAAAGGCTTTCATTGCACCCTTGGCAAACATTCTCCAGGTCATAGCGCATCCCTAGCTGGCCGCGTGTGGCCTTGTAGGTCTTGACAAAGACCTCCCTGAGTTGCTCCGATGTGTCAATGGAGTCTTCGGCGATTTTGTGGAGCCAACTATTGGCCGACGCCGATAGCATCACCGGCAGGTAATTAGCCATTATGTCGCGATCCCGTTAGGTAGCCTGGACGGTGATCTCGTAAGTGGTCTCCCATTGTTCTAGGTTTCCCTTGCCGTCATACTTCTCAACTGACGTGATCCTGAAATTCTGGGGCCACTTGATGGGATGGAGGCGAGCGGAGAAGGGGTGAGGGCCTATCGCAACCGGGGGTGTCAACACAGGTGCTCGGTCACGCCAGGGTTGATCATACTCTTGATCATCGTACCACGGAGATCGTGGTCGGTGCGGCCATTGCGGGCTCCGCGGATAATTCCTGCTGTGAGATTCGTCGGAGAATTCGGTCGGGGCGCCTCTCTTGTTGACCTAAACCGTAGATGCTTTAAGGTGGCTTCAATCTTCTCAATCTCAGGCGAGATAGGCAGCTTGGCCAACTCATAGGCGGCTACCGCAAAATTAGCGCTCGGGGTCGGATACACCCGGATGTCGCCCATCTAGTCAAACTCCTGCTCGAGATTGCATCGTAGGAGGCGGTCGTGATCTCCTTGCTCACGCTCGCGTCATTCCCACGCCAGGCGCTCCTGCTCGTGGTGTTCCTGCTCGTCCTTCTCCTGGTCGCAATATTGCAGTTCACGCCTACACACACGTTCGGCGTTATGTTCTTCTCCGACAATGCGTTCGGCATACGTCTCGTTGTCATGCGCGACGCTATCGGCGGAGACTTGGAAGATCATGCCTCCAAAGCCTGGGGGGAATTCCAGGAAGTGGCTTTATGATCCGGAAGAAATGACCGTTTCGGTCTTTGAAGTGGGCGCAGAATCGGACGAGGTCGTGCCGTCGAGGGATACCGCCTGCTTGGAATCGCTGGGGACCCTATAGATGATGACTGTGTTGACGACAGGTACCGGTGGAGCCTGATCGGAGATCTCTCAGAGCATCTAGCGCTAAAAACTGGCTGCCTGGTTGCGGAGTCCGTAGGGCATCATAGATGGGAGATGAGTGGTTGCGGCTGGCGCAGCAGTTGCCTTTGCCGGTGTTCGGTGATGGCACGAACGGCGACCGTGGTGACCGGATAGCCGACGTCGTGCCGCCTGCATGAGGTCGATGCAGTCGCTGATGCTGGCATTGGAGCGAACGATGGCGTAGATCAGATCGTCAGAGGTGACGACCTTCCGTGGGTGGTACATTGGCATGACGAGACGACGTGTAGGTGATGGCGCGTCTAACACGTGCGGTGTGGAATCGATGGTCCAGGATATGGATCCAATCTGGAGCATGGTCCCGACCGCTGGGAGTATCATCGAATCGGGGAACGTGACCGCTAGACGAGCCATGAAGTTGTGGCACAAACCCCCTACCAGGCGCGCCAACTGTCGACAAAATATGCGTCGTAGTCGACCAAGGGGTTACCCTACGGTAGTAGATTGTAGGTGGAGGTGTGGCGACGGCTATCAAGTGTAACACAGAGAGTGTCGACACGGTGATTTATACAGGTTTGGGTCGGCAAATCGCCGTAACACCCTACGTCCTGTGTTTGGTGGCTGGATTGATATGAGTATTAGGTTACACGAGGTGTAGATGTATCCTTTCGAGGGGGTCCCTGCTCGCCTTATATAGTTGGGGAGCAGGGTTACAATTTCCATATCCTAACAGATTACGATCGGTCCCTTAAGGAAAGGGATCCGAGTCTATCTCCTAGGATCTTCCTTGGTGAGCAAGGCTCTCTGGAGTCCCTGGCGAGCACGGTGGGCCTGATCGCGTGCCGCAGGGCCTCATGAGCTGGGTCGTCTTCTAGTCGGTAGACCTATGTAGGTCCCTGGGGGTATACGGAGGTAATATCCCCAACAGGCGGTGCCTCCATCAACCTGATGCCAGCCCATATCATCCCAAAGCTGGGGCTGGAGGCCACAAAGCTCCTCACACGGATTTGACACTTGGGGACTTTGGAGGAAGGACATCAGGGACTAAAGGAGTTTTGCAGGTGGAGTTAAAGGTTGACAGCAAGACCCTACTGTCTACTTTATTCATCATTGACAGAGACAGTTCATTCAATATGCTCCTAGGGAGGGATTGGATCCATGCCAACTGTCACATCCCGTCTACGATGCATCAGGTTGCAGTGCAATGGCTGGACAATGATGAACTTGAGATCATTCCGGCCGATGATTCGATTTCCATAGCAACCATTAACCCTACTTACTACGATTTGGAGGACTATGCATATGACTGCTTTTCTGGCAGAAGATTGCAAGAAGACTACCTCACCTTCAACAGTGTTAGTCAATAGCCGGTCCAAGCAGTCGGCTTGAAGAAAATAAAATAATGCATACACCAGTCAATGAGGATAAGGGCAAGCTAGGCAAGGGATTTACATCGGCTGATGAATTAGAAGTTGTTGATATTGGAGATGGTGATAAGCCAAGGTCGACGTACATCAACACTAATATGGAACCCATGTTTAGAGAAGATTTGATCGCTCTATTGAAAAAGTACAAAGAATGTTTTGCTTGGGATATTACGAGATGCCCAGTCTTGACCGAAAGTTGGTCGAGCATTGTTTGCTGATCAAGGAAGGATATCGGCTAGTTAAGCAGCACCCTAGAAGAATCAAAGCTGAAGTCATGGCCAACGTGAAGACTGAAATCACTCGGCTGTATGAAGCAAAATTCATTCGACATAGCAAAAATGCCGAGTGGATTGCCAACGTGGTCCCTGTGTATAAGAATAACGGAAAAATGAGAGTTTGCATCGACTTCAAGACCTCAATAAAGCTACCCGATGGATGGATACCCAATGCTGGTGGCTGACATGCTGGTTGATGCAGCAGGAGGCCATAAAGTGATCAGTTTTATGGATGGCAACGCAGGGTACAATCAGATCTTCATGGTGGAAGAAGACATCCATAAAACCGCATTCAGATGTCCCGGTGCGCTGGGATTGTACGAGTGGGTGCTTATGACCTTTGGGTTGAAGAATGCCGGTGTGACTTATCAGAGGGCTATGAATTATATCTTTCATAACTGATCGGCAAGATAGTAGAAGTCTACATCGACGACGTGGTTGTGAAGTCCAGGGAGTACCGGGAGCACCTTAAAGATCTCAGGGCCACCTTGGAGTGTGCAAGGAAACATGGTTTGAGGGTGAATCCTCACAAGTGTGCTTTCGTAGTAACCGCTGGGAAATTCCTGGGCTTCATGGTACATAAGAAGGGAATCAAGATTGGTCAGAAGAGCTTCGACGTAATCGACAAGGTTGTACCACCAACTATGAAGACCGAGTTGCAATATTTGATCAGCAAAATCAATTTCATTAGGTAATTCATATCAAACTATCAGCAAAGATCCTATTGTTCTCAGTTCTGATGAAGCTTAAGAACCAGAAAGAGTTTAAGTGGGATAACGAGCAGCAAAAGGCTTTTGAGGAGGTCAAAGAATATTTGAAATCTCCGCCGGTATTGATCCCTCCTCAGAGTGGGAAGCCTTTCAGACTGTACGTAACAACTGATGACCATATGATTGGATTGGCTCTGATACAAGAATTCAAAGGAAAGGAGGGAGTGGTGTTCTATTTGAGTCGGAGGCTACTCGATCCTGAAACGAGATATTCTCCCACGGAGAAGTTGTGTTTGTGCCTGTACTTTTCCTACACTAAGCTGCATCATTACGTGCTGTCATCCGAATGCACGGTGGTGTTGAAGTTTGACGTGATCAAACACATGCTGTCTATGCCTATTATTAATGAAAGAATCGGCAAGTGGATCCTTGCACTGTCAGAATTTGACCTGAGGTACGAATCGGCTAAGGCAGTCAAAGGCCAGGTGATAGCTGATTTCGTCACTCATCATCATGAGAAGGAAGTCAGACTAGTGGACGTGACTCCATGGGCACTGTTCTTTGATGGATCTACCTGCAAGCAAGGGGGAGGCATTGGAGTTGTCCTGATATCGCATCGGGGGGTGTTGATATTTGTTAACGCAGATAGAGAAATCACTAGGAAGTAATCCGCAAGCGCACGGATATCGGTGAGCACTTTACCCGGGAGATTATCCAGAATATCATAATTTATTTTTCCACAGGGAGAAAGGGTGCATCTGACTAACCAAATCTATGCTATTAACCTTTAGGCTACAAACGAGGTGATTTTGATATGAGCAATTAGAGAAGACCGCGACCGCAATCTCGTTCTAGTCTATATAAGATATGAGCTATTATTCTATTGGGGAGAACCGTCGAGATAAGAGACACCTCAGAGGATGCTTAGCACGCAGCCTATAAACCCTACCAATCCTTCTAACAGGATTATGGGTTCCAAAGGTATCTACGGAATTGTCACGTTTCGAGCTACTACCACAGATCCAGCTAGACAGGGGATATCTATGAGTATCCTAGCCCAAACACCACGTTTACGCTAGAGATGATTACCCTACTCTCTACGCAAAGAGAATAAAGTAAACTCACAAACCAAAGAATAATAAAACAGAGAACTTACTAGAATTAGAAGTCGAAATACCAAAGAAATCCTAGGAGCAAGCCTCGGGTTAGGAGACTTGATCACGTCGATACAAACTAGAGAGGAGACATCGACAGGCCGGGCTTCCTCCAATCCACACCTCCACTCTAACTCTCTCAATCTAGAAGAGTAGACTCTAATCTCACATAGAAACTAAGGATAGTTTCTCTTGAATGCTAAGACCTAGAGAATAGTGTTGACAGTAATTTCACCATGTTTTTATAGCATCTAAACCGTCAACAAAACACTTTTTCCAGGAGCTAGCAAGCAAAGACATAATGATTTTTATCAAATAAATAGTTCCACATGTTCATGGAGTATTTCTTGCAGGTATATAAGAAATGAAGAGAAATGAGCTAGTGGGACCCACATAGGGGGGTTGGCCGACCACCCTATGGGCCCCACCAGCCATCCCATGCATCCACATGGTAGGAGGGCCCACCTGTCATAGTAAGGGGGTCATTACCCCCTTGTGCAGGTCGGCCGACCTATAAATGGCACCCACCAAGATCTCTAGCCACTCGATGACATGTGGGCCATGCTTCTAGAAGGTTGGCAGTGGTCCACATGACATATATATAGGGGGGTCGGCCGACCCCCCAAGGTGACTTGGCGGCCACTCCTCGTTCCCACGCTAGCCATGATCCAGGAGAAGCACTCCCATGTGATCCTCCACCCTTGGACCAACTTGTGCTTTCTCTGAACGGCTCATATTCACTTCACATGGATCCATGGGCCCACAAGAGTACAAACCAACGTCCAGAAGAGGTCCAACTTGTGCACACCCACTCCAAGACTGGTGGGCCATCTTCTAGAAGGACTGGGGCGGTCCCACCACCCATAGGGGGTCGGCCGACCCCACCCCCCTAAGGCCTAGGGGGAGGCCACCCCCTTTGCATAGAGGCATGCAAAGAAGCACATGCTCAAATCCTCTCCACCCTTGATATAAGGCGGTTGGGATCCAAGGGCTCACATCACCCATCACGCAGATCGATGACGTGGCGGTGGAGTAGCCCCTACTCCACCTCTCCACTATAAATACCCCCTCACTCCCTCTCATTCAAGACACACCAAGGAGGAGCTACTCACTCTACAAGGCGAAACCCTGTTCCACTAGTAGCATAGAAAATAGGGAGAGAGTGAGGAGAGTCTAGAGGAAAGCTGGGCATGTTTGGTGTCTTCTCCAAGATGTTCATTTGAGATTCTTTTATGGTAATTGATCTTTAGTTCTGGTAAAGTATTTACTTTAGTTTTTCATTGGTTCACCGCCCTTAAACTGGTACTCTAGTCAATTTCATCGGGATCCGGATTAGAGTAGTAAGATATAGTGTAGACGTGGTGTCTAGGCTATACGCTTACCTGTGTCTGCGGCTTGTCCAATGGTTTATTTGTGGTACCTAGTAGGGGTGACAGACCTATCTAGGCTTTGATCCCACCACATTCGGCCAAGTTCTTAAAACGTAGGCCTTCTTGTGCTAGGCAGTTTAGCACCCTTCTCATCCCTTTCTGTTGCTAAATGGCCTAGTGGCCCGAAGTGAACAACCTTTGTATCTTACCTTGCCTTGCTAGTTTCATAACCATAGAGATCCTCTCTACCCAACCTATCATAAACCCCTTGTGTCATCATAGGACAAACTTAGTTCTTTGTTAAGTACACTTTGCATTCCTTGTGGATTCGATACCCCTGGAATACTCTTAGGTGAAAACTACCTTGACAGCCGTGCTCTTGCGGTTTACCCTTTGCGCCATCTTTGGTGTCAACAAGTTTTCTAGCGCCGTTGCCGGGGAACGGTAGTTGTTCTTAATATAGAATCGAGTCGCCTATTTATATTTTATTTTTATCATTCATATCATGGATCAAACACCCCTCTTTCAATATCGTGCTCCATAGGGTGCTAGTTTGGAGCCACCAAAATCATCTAAAGCTATTTTAGATGTTCGCTATGAGCTTCGCCCTGCTTTCATAGCGATGGTTCAGGCACAACCTTTTTCTCGGGAAGAAGATGAAAACCCCTACACCCATTTATGTGAGTTCGAGCAATTGTGCTCATGTCTTCATATTCAAGGCATGACACGAGATACCTTGAAATAGAAGCTAATTCCATTCTCTTTGATGGGAGTAGCTAAACATTGGTATGCTCAACATGTAGGGAGTGTACAAGGAGACTGGGAGACTCTTCTAGCCAAATTTTGCTTAGCCTTCTTCCCTGTCCCTAGAGTCGTTCATCTTCGAATGGAGGTCCTAAATTTTAAGAAAAAAGATAAGGAGCCTCTGGGTGCATCATGGGTCCGTTTTACAGATCTTATCTCTTCTGGCCCCGATCTTGCTATACCCGAACCTATGCTCTTACAACATTTTTATCTCGGTCTTAGCAAGTATTCTGCACAATTCCTTGATATAGCCTCTAGAGGAGCTTTCCTTCATTTATCTGCTAGTGAAGCAAGGTCTATTCTTGATAAAATCCTTGAAAACACCCCTTACACTGGCATTCATGACGAACTCCCTGAGGAATAAGAGGAAGCACCCCTCAAACAAGAAGAAGAAGTCTTGATAGCTGAATTACCACCATTCCAATCCCAAAATTTAGCTATCAATCCTGAGCCACAAAGACCCCAAAGTCCAAATCCTCCAAAGGAAGAAGAAATTCAACCTTTGGATTTCCTTTTTGAAATCGAGGATGATCTTTTCTCTGATTCCGATTTTGGAAACACCTCGAATTTCCCTGTGCAAAAGAGAATTTCTAGATCTTCTGCTCTAAACCTTGATTCTCCAAATCATCTAAAGGAAATGATCCAACAACCCACATCCATCATGAGCAATGAATGGTTTAAGGAGGCTGAAACTTCATCCGAAGTATTTCGGATTATTTCTCCCTCCACAACCATTCGTTTTTTCATGAAAAGTGTTGCGTTAGAATATCTTTACAATCCCACTGTCGGAGTGAGCATTATGTCTGATTCTCTAGCATATACTCTCTTCACGGGCAATGAACCTTTGACTCCAAGTGACAAACTCCTCAAGACTCCGTCTAGGGAGGTCATCAAGAGTCATGGGATTGCATGCATGGTCCCAATCACAATCAACGAAATCGAGATTCTCTTGAACTTCTATATCTTTGAGATCTCGGATTTCGATCTTTTGATCGGGCACCCCCTTGAAAAGCTTTTATAAGAAAGTAAACATTCAGGGAGCCTTGATATCAACCTCGGGAAAGGAGTGAACCTTTCGGTTCCCTTAAATCGATCTACCCATTCAAAGGTAGAATCGAATCCCGAGTGTCAGCCGATGGAGGAAGTGATGGCAGCCTCTCTTCAAGATCCCTTCGAACCAAATCATGAAGATGATGCCCAACATTTCATCCAAGAAGAAGACAACTTGGATGAACCTATAGATTTGAAGGAATCTGAACCACCACCTAAACCTCCCATCGAGCTCAAACCCCTTCCTTCTGTCCTCAAGTATGCTTTCCTCAATGGTGATAGAGAATCCCCCGTGATCATAAGTGACAAACTTTCTTCGGTAGAGACCCTTAAACTCATCACCGTTCTGGAGAAACATCAATCTGTCTTAGGCTACTCTCTTCAAGATCTCATAGGGATTAGCCCTACTCTTTGCACACATCGCATCCCTACCGATCATGAATCCACACCATCTAGGGAGCCCCAAAGGAGGCTTAACAATGCAATGAGAGAGGTTGTGAAGAAAGAGGTCTTGAAACTCTTACATGCGGGCATAATCTACCCTGTTCCTCATAGTGAGTGGGTTAGCCCCGTGCAAGTAGTTCCTAAGAAGGGAGGAATGATGGTTGTGAAAAATGAGAAAAATGAATTGATCCCTCAACGAACCGTCACGAGTTGGAGGATGTGCATAGATTACCGAAAACTCAATAAAGCTACAAACAAAGATCACTTTCCGTTACCCTTCATTGATGAAATGTTGGAATGGTTAGCAAAACATTCTTTCTTCTATTTCCTTGATGGTTATTCGGGTTATCATCAAATTCCCATCCATCCTGAGGATCAAAGTAAGACCACCTTCACATGCCCTTATGGGACATATGCATATCGTCGTATGTCTTTCGGCTTATGTAATGCTCCTGCTTCTTTCCAAAGGTGCATGATGTCCATTTTCTCTGACATGATTGAAAAAATCATGGAGGTTTTTATGGATGATTTCTCTGTCTATGGAAAAACCTTTGATGATTGCCTTGAAAATTTGGACAAGGTCTTACAAAGTTGTGAGGAAAAGCACTTAGTCCTGAATTGGGAAAAATGTTATTTCATGGTTCAGGAAGGCATAGTGCTAGGACATAGAGTGTCGGAGCATGGGATCGAGGTGGATAGAGCTAAGATAGAGGTCATAGAGCAACTTCCACCTCTCACGAATGTCAAGGGTGTTAGAAGTTTTCTTGGGCATGCTGGTTTTTATAGATGCTTCATAAATGATTTCTCTCAAATTGCTCGGCCTTTAACAAACCTGCTTGCCAAAGATGCACCCTTTGATTTTAATGATGAGTGCTTAAATGCTTTTTATATTCTAAAGAAAGCGCTTGTCTCTACTCCAATCATCCAACCCCCTGATTGGACACTCCCTTTTGAAATAATGTGTGATGCAAGTGATTATGTTGTTGGTGTCGTTCTTGGCCAAACAAAAGATAAAAAGCATCATGCAATTTCGTATGCTAGCCAAACTTTGGCAGGAGCTCAACTTAATTATGCAACAACTGAAAAAGATCTCCTTGTTGTTGTTTTGCTATTGACAAATTTAGATCTTACTTAGTTGGAGCAAAGGTTATTATTTATACCAATCATGCTGCCTTAAAATACTTGCTCACTAAGAAAGATGCTAAACCACATTTAATATGATGGATCTTGCTACTCCAAGAATTTGATTTGGAAATAAAAGATAAAAAAGGAGTAGAAAATTTTGTAGCCGATCACTTCTCTAGAATGCAATTCCAAGATGCACAGGACCTGCCGATCAATGACTTCCTAAGGGACGACATGCTCCTCAAGATCATAGACTCTAGCACGTGGTACGCGAGTATTGTGAACTTTATGATTGCAAGACATGTACCACAAGGAGCAAACAAGAAAAAGCTCATACAAGAAAGTCAAGTACATCTCTGGGATGAACCTTACCTATATAGAGTCTGAAATGATGGTCTGTTAAGGAAATGTGTCCCTGAAGCAAAATCAATCAAGATCATTGAAAGGTGTCATGCTGCACCATACAGAGGGCACTATGGAGCATTCAAAACCCATGCAAAGATTTGGCAAAGTGGTTTCTTCTGGTCAACCATGTATGAAGATACAAATAACTTCATCAAAAGATGTGTGAGGTGCCAAAAGCATGGGAACATCAATGCTCGAGATGCAATGCCACTGACAAACAACCTTCAAGTGGAGCTTTTTGACATATGGGGCATTGACTTCATGGGACCTTTTCCCAAGTCCCGTGGATGTGAGTACATCCTAGTGACTATGGACTATGTGTCCAAGTGGGTTGAAGCAATGCCATGCAAAGTAGCAGATGCTAAAAGCTGAAGAAAGATGTTTGAAGAAACCATCTTTCCAAGGTTTGGAACCCCAAGGCTGGTGATAAGTGACAGGGGCTCCCACTTCATTGAAGGGGGCTTCCGACGCTTCCTAGAAGAGCAAGGCATCCGACACAATGTTACAACTCCCTACCATCCCCAAACAAGTGGACAAGCAGAAACATCCAACAAACAAATCAAGAACATACTGCAGAAGACAGTAGATGAGATGGGGAAAAGATGGAGGGACAAGCTACCTGATGCACTATGGGCATACAAGATATCATTTAAGACACCCATTGGCATGTCACCATACCAAATAGTATATGGGAAGACTTGTCACCTCCCGGTCGAGTTGTAGTTTCGAGCACATTGGGCCATAAAGATTTGGAATATGGATCTACAAGCTGCATGAAGGCATAGGAAAATGCAAATTTCAGAATTAGAAGAATGGAGGGAGAGAGCATACCACAATGAAAAAATATACAAGGAAAGAACAAAGAGATGACATGACAAAAGGATAAAGGAAAAGGAGTTCAAGCCAGGAGACAAGGTACTCATATTCAACTCAAGAGTAAGGTTATTTGGACATGGAAAACTTCTAAGCAAATGGGAAGGGCCATTTCAAGTCATCGACACTTCGCCTCATGGAGCTATTACACTTCAAGATGATGAAGGTAAGATCTTTAAGGTAAATGGCCAACGATTAAAAGTATTCCTTGAACATGATAAACTAGATGATGAAATAGACATGATTGAATTCAAACCTTTCCATGATCTAACTTAAAAAAAATCTTGTCTAGTCCCTTATCCTTATGCCTTGTGTTTCTTTATCTCTTTTGCTTAATCATGTTTCTCCTTCCAATACTATTCTATATCTTGCTCCAATACTATATCTTGTCTGACGAAGACAGATTCTCCAGAGATCCCAACATCAGAAAGAGTGCCGATGCAAGCAGCGGGAAGCAGCACCAGCCTGTCTGGAAAACCAAGCTTCCTCGGTGGTGCCCTAAGGGTCTGACCAAGACCCAGAAGAAAAGGATTCAGCGCCAACGCCGTGATAACCTGTGTGGCGATGAAGAACCCTCAAAGGAGAAGCAGTGGAGGCCGAAGCGCAAGGATAGGGATCCATCGGCAGATATCAACATGGTCGTCATGTTGCCGATGGAGTTCATGGCACCTGTCAGTGATGATGAGGAGCCCGCTGAGATGGCACAATTGGTGCTGGATCCGATGACGGCTGTCTTCAAAAAGCTTGCCGATGATGAGAGGCAGCACCTGAGGGCTCTGTTTGTTAAGGGCAAAGTGGATGGACAGCCGATGACAAAGATGTTAATCGACGGCGGCGCGTGAATCAATATAATGCCATATGTCGTGTTCAAGGACTAAGTCAAGACCGACATGAAGCTCAAGGACTTTGAAGGCAATGTGTCAACAGCCATGGGAGCTGTATGTGTTGACTTGACCATCGGCAGGAAGACTTTGCCGACAACGTTCTTTGTAATCAGTGGCAAAGGCACTTACATCTTGCTCCTCAGAAGGGATTGGATCCATGCCAATTGTTGTATTCCTTCTACTATGCATCAGAGTCTTGTACAGTGGATCGGGGATAGAATTGAAGTTGTCCGAAGCGAAGCCCCATCTACCGTTGCATCGGCAGAATCGGAAACTTATGATCAAACCAGATGTATATCAGGTGAAGCCTGGAACAAAGAATTCCTCAAAATTGCCGATTACCGCATCAAACCGATCCAAGCAGTCGGTCCTGAAGAAGGGTTTTAATGGATCGGTTTGCTGACGACGGAAAATTGGGGCAGGGCTTCACGTCCGCCGATGATTTACTTGAGATCGACATCGGCGATGGTAGTAAACCTAGGCCTACTTTTATTAGTGCTAAGTTAGATTCCCAATGTAAATAGCAGTTGACTGATTTATTAAAAGAGAATAAAGATTGTTTTGCTTGGGATTATACAGAGATGCCTGGTTTAGACTGATCGATAGTTGAACATCGGTTACCCATCAAGTCTGGTTTCCAACCACATTGGCAACCTGCGCGCCGATGCAATCCTACTATTCTACCTGACATCAAGGCTGAGATTACGAAGTTAATCGAAGCTGGATTTATTCGGTAGTGCCGATATGCCGATTGGATTTCTAATGTGGTTCCTGTGTATAAAAAGAATGGAAAACTTCGTGTTTGCATTGATTTCAGGAATCTTAACAAGGCCACGTCGATGGATGGCTATCCGATGGTCGTTGCCGATCTGCTGATCGATGCTCCTGCTGGACATCAAATAATTAGCTTCATGGATGGTAATGCTGGGTATAATCAAATATTCATGGCTGAAGAAGACATATCCAAGACTGCTTTCCGATGTCCAGGTCACGTTGGCTTATTTGAATGGGTAGTCATGACTTTTGGCCTAAAGAATGCCGGTGCTACTTATCAGAGAGCAATGAATTTCATCTTTCATAAGTACATCGGCACGATAGTTGAAATCTACATTGATGACGTCGTGGTTAAGTCTGGAGATTTCAAGAAGAGCAGCAGTCAGCCTTAGAGGAGATTAAGAAATACTTAGTAAATCCTCCAGTCTTGGTTCCACCCCAACATGGGAGACCTTTCAGGTTATATTTGTCTGCCGATGACGGTGTTATCGGATCAGCCTTAATTCAAGAATTTGAAGGGAAGGAACGTGCAATATATTACCTGAGCAGAAGGTTGGTGGATGTTGAAACCAAGTATTCGGCCATAGAGAGATTGTGCTTATGTTTATATTTCTCTTGCATTAAATTAAGGTATTATTTATTGTTGGTTGAATGCACTGTTATATGCAAAGATGATGTGGTTAAGTACATGTTGTCGATGTCGATATTAAGTGGACGAATCGGTAAGTGGATTTTGGCACTTTCAGAGTTTGACCTAAGGTATGAATCGGCTAAAGTAGTTAAGGGTCAGGTAATGGCCGATTTTGTTACTCAGCATTGTAATATGGTGGGTTCTGTTGAGATTGCTCCTTGGTCTTTATTCTTTGATGGGTCTACGTGCAAGGATGGAGCAGGTATCGGTATTCTCTTGATTTCACCCCGAGGACAGAAGTATGAAATTTCGTTGCCGATTGTTGCTACTTCAACAAACAATCAGGCTGAGTACTAGGCTTTACTTAAGGGTTTAGAATTGCTCAGGGAAGCACGTGCCAATGCTGTTGAAATCTTCGGTGATTCCATGTTGGTGATTAACCAATTGATCAGGACATATGAATGCCAAAGTGAAGTTTTGATTGCAGCCCATGAAAGGTGTTTGCAGTTGTTAAAAGAGTTCAAAGAATATCGCCTTGATCACATTCCTAGGTTGCATAATGAAGAGGCCAATCGGTTAGCACAGAATGCTTCAGGGTATCAGCCGATTCAACGAGTCACGACATCGGTAACAGTTGTCGATGACTGGAAAAAGGAGATTGCCGATTACTTGAAGGACCCATCTAAGAAAGTTGAGAGGCGTCTAAGATTCCAAGCTACTAAGTATGTGCTCCTCGACGATGAGTTGTATTATCGGACGATTGATGGAGTTTTGCTTAGATGCCTTGGTAAAGGGGAATCAAAAGAGTTGATGGGTGAAATCCATGAAGGTGTGTGTGGAGCGCATCAATCGGCATTCAAGATGAAGTGGATGATTAGGCGGAATGGATATTATTGGCCGACAATCCTTGAAGACTGCTTCAACTATTTCAAAGGATGCTAGGATTGTCAGAAGTTTGGTAATGTATAGAGGGCACCTGCATCGGCAATGAATCCTATTATTAAGCCTTGGCCGTTCAAAGGATGGGCTATTGATCTCATCGGCCAGATTTATCCGCCATCGAGTAAGGGGCATAAGTTTATACTTGTTGCTACCGATTACTTTACTAAATGGGTTGAAGCAATTCCTTTGAAGAAGGTGACATCGGCAAACATGGTGGATTTCGTTAAAGAACACATTATTTACCGATTTGGTATTCCTCAGACTATTACTACCGATCAAGGAACCATGTTCACATCGGGAGAGTTTGATGAGTTTGCTGCTAGCATGGGTTTCAAGGTGTTGAACTCTTCTCCTTATAATGCTCCAGCTAATTCCTGGTTGGCTGTAGTCAAAGCTTCCTCAACCTTTTGTAACTCAGCCAGTAGCTCCTCCTTCTTTGCCGATAGCTGAGTGATTTCTTGATCAAGGTTGGCGCTGGAGACTTCTGCTTGGCCGATGCCCTTGTGCTTTTCATCGGCAATACTTTTGAACTTAAGCTTCTCTTTCTCGGTCTTGGATTGGACAGCCCTATCGGCAATACGATGGGAAAGCCTCTGGTACTGGATTTGTTTGCTGTCGAGGAAGGTTGCCTGGAAAAGAATTTCTTCCATATCGATAGGGAGGTGGCCTTGGATATCCTTAAAAGCAATCCTTAATGCGGATGAGTCTTGAATGAGCTGGGGTGTGTCTTGCAGCAGCAAGGAAAGCAATGCTTCAAGCTTGGACTTGATCTCTGCCGATAGAGCTGGAACAGAGCTTTCTTCCGCCTCATCGTCATCGGGAATGACGATTGCGAAAGAAAATAGGTTGTCCGCTCGAACGGGGCCTTGGTATTCATCTTCCTCCTGGGGGTTGAGGCCAAAGGAGAAGAGACTATCTGGAGAGTCTTGGGCCTGAAAACAAAGAGGTCAAAATGTGCCGATCATAAAGTTATACTAGAATTTTTAGGTAACCGATTTACCATCTTGAAGCGAATTTCTTGTCGGGGACATGGCATACTGGATGGTCCAGCCTCATCTTGGAAATCGGCAGCAGTTGCCGACGATTGAGCCTCTGCTGGGGAAGCACTTGGTGTTGTTGGTGCCGGTGGCGTTGTTGCTAGCGTCGCTTCCGATGTAGTGCCTGGTTCTTGTGGTAGCGACGTCGCTCTCTCATCGGGAACTTCGGCCGACGGTGCCGATGCCGATGTTGCCGCCGCTGCTACGGCGGGTGGAGTTGTCTCCTCATCGGGAACTTCGGCTGGTGGTGCCGATGGCGATGCTTCCTCCGCTGCTGCAACGGGTAGGGTTGTCTCCTGATTGGGGACATCGTCAAAGGGGTGATCGGGAATTGAAGCCGTTGACGGTCCTGCCGATGGTGCATCAGTGGCTGGTGGTGAGATTGGAACTGATAGCGAAGACAGGGAAGCCAGCCTCAAACGCCTCTTCTTCCTTGGCGCAGCAGCAGGGGATCCGACCCGTTTTGATGAAGATTGGGGGGCATCGGCAGCAGGACTGGGAGGTGCTTGTCTACTTGAAGCAGCTGCCGATGACCACATTGCCTGAGAATATAAAGCAAGTTATACAAAATAAAATGTTATCAATAAAATAGTATGTAATCGGTACGGGTAAGGATGAGTTTACTGCATGAACCCGCGTCAGGGCAGCAGCAGCGGCCGATGTAGCCTTGACTTTTGCAGGTGTCGGCGTAGGTACCTGTTGAGGAGTGAATGCAGCTAGTGTAGGGGCTTTGTTGCCGATGAGTGATATGGGACCCATTATCCGAAGGTTGAAGGGCCTGCCACTGTTGCTCATTGTGGGGATCGGATCATCGGCCTGTCAAGCGCAAAAAGGTTAAGTACCGATGATGGAAGCAAAGTAATAAGGAACGCATCGAAATAAAAGACTTACTGCGTCATCGGGGATGATGTGATCGGCGTCAATCATGTGCTGATAATAGTGCGATGACTTAGCAAATAATTGGTGCCTCCATTCTTGCCACCAGGACTTGTACTCATTCATGATAAAGGAGGTTGGTGACCAGGAGGACAAGTCAATGTCTGATATATCGGCATCGGGAGGAAGATTGACGACCTTGTTCCAGTCTAGAGCACTGGAGATTGTCTGCCTGGGCTTCACTACTTTGGAGTAGCAGAGGTTAATCGGCAGTTGGCCAAATGCCAGTTGTCTCGCCACTGCCGATGGGTAGTAGAACTCGTAAGATGGAGGGGCATTCTTCCCAGATCCGAAGATGTTCACTAGAATAGCTTGGGGAGTGATGCTGGCCTTCATGATTACTTGGTTCTCAGGCACGTTCCCATCGGTAAGGTTGAATAGCAGCGGGAACTGATTGTTTTCGTCGACATATGGCCACAAGAGCCATTCCGTGGCAGAAAGTCCATTATAAAACGTCTGAAAAAATGCGCCGAACTGCTCTACATCAGCATCGGTCCCTGGCAGCACTATAATGGCCTCTCCGAAATTGAGTGGAGGGCGAGTTGCCGATTCATCATCCCTATACTGGTAATCTTCTGATATGTCCCTCGGGAATTGTTGGGCAAGCAGGTCAAAATGAAGGGCCTTGTGCATGTGTGCGTTCAGCCACATGTTAACAAACCACTAGGGACCCCCAAGATTGCCGATGGGTTCACCTAGCAGTAACTTCTGAGATACTTGATGTAAAAGGCGGTATACTGCTCCAAGAAGGTATCTGCCTAGGGGAAGCCTTGTTCCATCGGCAAGTAGCTCGGCTGCAGGGAGGTGCATAATGGTCGGTCCAACTGCCCTGCCACAGAAGATGAATTTTTCCAGCCACATGTTCAGAAACGTGGCGTGCTCCCATTGGTTTACCGATCCCGTCTTCTGGTACTCATGGATGTAGCCTGTCTAGCCACCGATGTTCCGAGTGTTCACCTTGTACTCGGCTTTCCGGTTGAACAGGGACAAGAGATGTCCAGACCGGTTAACATGTGGACATCGGCAAGGGTGGCGGTGGCTGGTCCGTGTCGGAAAAGGAAGGCATTCATGGTGTCTGACCAGAAATAGGAAGCAGCCATCAGCATGTTCTCATTCTTCTCCATATCGGCAATGGAGAGCCTGATGCACTGGTCCAAGTTACGCTCTTGCCAGTAGACTTCCTGTGCCCTAGCTACTCTGAGGTACCAATTCTTCCACCCCTTGGTAGGCTTGGGCCTTGACCGAAAAGCATCCTTCCACAGTCCTAGGCCGAAACACTCAGATCTGAAGGGTACCCGGTTGGTTTCTGCATTGATTATGAAGGTGGGATCCGGATTGCCCATGGGGCCTAGGCAGCTGAAGTTGGATTGGGCGAGGGGGATCACTACCTTGTTATATAGTTCCTAGGGTTCGAAGAAAAGAAAAGAGAGGATCAAAAAAGAAACGAGGAAAATTCTAGATTCGTGTAGAGAAGAACTAGTAGGAGGTTGGATGAGGAGGAAAGAAGACTTTACCTTGGGGATGTCGACTTGGATCGCCATTGGAGCTGAGGGAGTGCTTGCGGTTCGTCCTTGATTGCGGAAAGAACTGTTGCTTGAGCTCATGTTCTTCAGAGGCACTGCCAGAGGTTGAAGACGAAGGCAGGGAGTGTGAAAGTGAAAATGGACTCGGGGTAAAAAGCAGATTGGATCCCGGTAACTTTTATAAGCTTACTCGGGGGTATTTTGGGGTGTCGGTTCACACTGTGCAGGAATGTGGAGAACCCCACGGTAGATACGCGCTATGATCGAGGGAATTTGCAACTTTTTGTGCTACAATCGAGGGATTTTATTATTAAATTGCGGTTCCACGCGCGGGGATCGAGGAAACTGTGCATTTATCTCGGAGGTAACGGCTACAGTAGAAAGAATTTCGGCACGTAAAGATTATACGCTCCGAAACTGGGGGGTATGTGTTGACACCGTTTTTCAGCACGTGTCAAATGAGCTAAGGCTTGTGACTGGTCAATAGCTGTTTTCTATCGGCATCGGGAAATCATGAGTTAGTATTGCCGATGGGAGTATGCTACGGGAGACTAAGTGTGTTGCCGATGGAGACTGGATGGTTCTTGCCGATAAGGTTAATTGGTGAAGTTGGGTCGTCGGGGCTGTAAAGTTGCTGTTGCCGATTGCCGATGAGGAGACGTTGCCGATTGCCGATAAAGAGTGGTTGTCGATTGCTGATAGGGACTGATTGGTGAAGACAGTTACCAGTACAAGTAGCCGATCGGGAAATATTGCCGATGCCGATAGGCATAGGGTGCCGATGAGTGCAAGGTGACTTAGCGTGTGATATCAGCGGAGGATTATTGGTGGCCAAAGAAGGAAACTGTGGATTGAAGGGATCTGCCGATGGAAAGTTTCCATCGAGGAGAAGCATAAGGAAACTGGTGATTTTGTACCAGTATTATTATAGCAGTTTGAGTCCGACTCTTGCATGAGTCGTTTATTTTCCTTTAAAATAGGCATATTTGTTTAGGAAAATAAGTATTGTTATTTTAGATTCGACTCCTACGCGAGTCAGTTTCCTTAAAGTTAGGAGTTTGTTTTAGGAAGGATACGAGTCGTGTCTTTGTATAACTCTCCATGCGGGAGTATAAATATGTGCCCGAGGGCTACGTGTATGAAAATCAATTCAATATCAAACAAACCAATTTATTCTTATTCTACTTTTTATCGCAATTTACCCTTTATTGCATTAGTTGTAGTTATCAACGAGTTCTTCAAGCTTCGACGGGCTGCATCAGCTTGATCTCCGTCAAATCCTTGCAAGTTCTGCGTGGGAGTACCTTTGAGCTTTGGCATCCGGGTACATCGCTGTTGCCTCGTTCAACTCTGCTCTAGTTATCCTAATCAAGCCTCAATCCCAGCATCCGGGTGCATCGCCGTTGTCTAGATTGGATATTGTTCTAGTTATCGTCCTTGTCGAATAACTGGTCAAATCGACTGGCACGCCTCCGGATATCGAATTTCGAGTATAAGCCCGAGGTGTTTGCAGATCCTGATGCTTTTTGTGTCAACAACCTTGAATATTTTGTTTCTCTTAGTTTTACTAAGTTTCTAGACTCACCTTGTTCAAAATCTTTATGACCTTTTATCACCTACATCCCATTTCCTAGGAGGTCCACCAATTGAGCAGAAGTGCGAATAGTATCGCCAGTGGAGTCTTTGGCGTAGTGTGATCCCTATGTTTTTGAATTATTTGTCATGATGATTATGAGTGATTTGGATCTTTGTAATGCTTTTTGTAACCTTTTGTTTATACCCACAAGTCTCCAAAGGTTTATAATAAATAGTCAATGCCATACATATAGTTGGGTTGGGTTTGTCCTATCTCTGTCCTTGCTGTTTTCTGGAGTAGTCTGCAATGTTTCTATTCTATCTCAAGATCTGATCATCCAAAATTCATAAAATTTTTCTGGGAACACGTAGACTTACCCATGGTTCATTTCCAAGTGGAATCACCCTTATAGATATTATATTTTAAGAGATATTCCTGTTGCAAGTTGAGGTTTCTGCGCAGTCTAGAACCTGAAACAGAATATGTTCGTTGCTATTTTACAAAATTTTAACTTCTGAATCTGGGAATGCCAGTTAAAACAAAGTTGTAGAGAATTTCGAGACCTTTCCAGAAAGTCCAGAACCAACTCCATCGGATCTGTATAACTCGAGTTATGGATGTTTTACTGCAGTGTTGTCAAAATCTTTGGAACACAGATGCCTCGTACCAACAGGAATCCGCCACCACCTCCACCGGCACCCATGACCACTGAGGAGTTGATCACGATGCAGGGACAACTCATGCAGACTATGATGCAGTTTATGCAGAACCCGCTGAACCAAGCTGCTGCTCCTGTCAACAAGCGCCGGGAATTCCTTCAAGGTCATCCCCTGGTGTTCTCTCATGTTGCTGATCCCTTGGAAGCAGATGATTGGTTGAGGGCAGTGGAGAAATAGCTCAACATTGCTCAGTGTGATGACCAGCAAAAGGTGTTGTATGCTTCTGGTCAGCTCCAAGGTGCAGCCCAGACTTGGTGGGAGTCATACCAAGCTGCACGTCCTGCTAATGCTCCTGCTATCACCTGGGATGAATTCTCCAGGGACTTCAAGGCTCGACATATCCCAGAGGGAATCATTGAGCTTAAGCAGGAAGAGTTTCGCAACCTGAGGATGGGGCAAATGTCGGTCAGTGAGTACCATGACAGATTCTCTCAACTGGCTCGCTATGCTCCTAATGAAGTGAGAAGATGCAGATAAGTAGCGTCACTTCCTCAAGGGTATTTACTATGATCTCAGGCTGCAGTTGAAGGGTAATGTGTACCCAAACTTTTAGACACTAGTGAACCGTGCCATTGTGCTCGATAATGAGCGCAAGGACATGGACAAGAAGAGGAAGATGAGAGCACAGTCATCTGGTAGCAACACTCGTCCCCGCTACAACTCTCATACTGGTTCTCAGCAGAGGTACCAAGGACCTGTTAGCCAGTGGAATCGCAATCAGAATCAGCCAAGGCCTCAGTACCAGCAGGGGAACAATCAGAACCTGTAACGTCCACAGCAGCAGTATCAGGGTGGATCCCACACTCCTCGTCAAGGTACCCCCAGCTCTACTCTGGCTAAGAATAGTGCACCGTAACCCAGCACTCCAAGAGCTTGTTTCCGTTGTGGAGAACCTGGACATATTGCTTTATATTCTCCCAAGAAGCAAAACCAGAACAACGATAGCGGCAGCCGGGGAAGATCATCACAAGTACCTCATAATTCCGGAAGGGTGAATCATGTGTCTGTCGCTTCAGCTCAGGAGGCCCCAGAGGTCATGTTGGGTACGTTTGACATCAACTCCATCCCGACCTCTGTTCTTTTTGATTTTGGAGCATCACATACTTTTATTTCGCAAGCATTTGTTACCATACATAGCATACCCATGATAGCTATGAAGAACTACATATTAGTAAGTTCACCCGGAGGACCTATACAAGTTGCTCATAGATGCCCCTCAGTTCATCTAACCTTAAGGGGGGTAGACTTTCTGATTAGTCTAGTTGTGCTGAGAAGTTCTGGAATTGATGTGATTGTGGGTATGGATTGGATGAAGGCATATCAGGCAATAATCTAATGCAAAGAGAAGGCAGTATCTCTTGTTACACCGAAGGGTGACCAGATCAGTGTTGATGTAGTATTGCAGCAACCAAAGACAGCCCTTGTGAACCAGATTGAGGATGGGACCAATCAGGATGATCCAGTGGTGAATGAATTCTAGGATTTCTTTCTAGATGAACTGCCAGATATGCCACCTGACCGAGACATTGAATTTCTTATTGAGTTATTACCTGGTACTGCACCCATAGCTAAACGACCATATAGAATGGGGGTAAAAGAACTAGAAGAACTTAAGAAACAAATAAAAGAATTGCAAGAAAAAGGTTTCATTCGTCCTAGTTCATCACCATGGGGTGCACCAGTTATTTTTGTTGATAAGAAGGATGATAGTCAGAGGATGTGTGTTGATTATAGATCACTCAATGAGGTTACAATCAAGAACAAGTATCCTTTGCCTAGAATTGATGATTTGTTTGATCAGTTGAGAGGTGCTTGTGTGTTCTCAAAGATTGATCTTCGTTCTGGTTATCATCAATTGAAGATTCGTGCTAGTGACATTCCAAAGACAGCTTTCACCACAAGGTATGGTCTGTATGAGTATACAGTTATGTCATTTGGATTGACCAATGCTCCTGCATACTTTATGTACATGATGAATAAGGTGTTTATGGAGTACTTGGATAAATTTGTGGTTGTGTTCATCGACGATATATTGGTGTTCTCTAAAACTAAAGAAGAACATGCTGAACATCTGAGATTGGTATTGCAGAAGCTTAGAGATCACCAGTTGTATGCTAAGAGAAGCAAATGTAAGTTCTGGTTGAAGGAAGTTTCTTTCCTTGGTCATGTTGTCTCCAATGGAGGTATTTCTGTTGATCCAAGCAAGGTACGAGATGTGTTGAATTGGAAACCACCAACTAGTGTTACTGAGATTCGCAGTTTTCTTGGTTTAGCTGGTTACTACAAAAGATTTATTAAAGGGTTTTCAAAGCTTGCAAAGCCTATGACTGCATTGTTAGAGAAGAATGCCAAGTTTGTGTGCTCTCATCAATGCCAAGCCAACTTTGAAGAGTTGAAGAAGAGGTTGACTACAACACTAGTGTTGATACTGCCAGATTTGAGTAAGAGTTTCTCTATCTATTGTGATGCTTTCTCGTACTGGTTTGGGATGTGTTCTTATGCAAGAAGGTAGAGTTGTTGCTTATGCATCTAGGCAGTTGAGGAAACATGAATTGAATTATCCTACTCATGATTTAGAACTTGCTGTTGTAGTACAGGCTTTGAAGATTTGGAGACATTATTTGATTGGGCATAAGTGTGACATATATACTGATCATAAGAGCTTGAAATATATTTTCACCTAGTCTGATCTGAACTTGAGACAACGCAGATGGTTAGAATTGATCAAGGATTATGATTTAGATGTGCATTATCACCCTGGGAAAGCCAATGTTGTTGTAGATGCTCTTAGCAGGAAGAGTGTAGTTCATGAGATGCTTGTGCCAGCTATGCCACAGGAGTTGTGTGATGAATTTGCACATTTGAATTTGGGTTTTTGTGTCGATGCAGCAGAGATGGTGATGGAACCTACACTTGAACAGGAGATCCGTAAAGGTCAGTTGCAGGATGAGAAGGTGAAAGAGATAGCAGAGAATCTAGTAATTGGTAAGTCACCTGGTTTTCGCATGGATGATAATGGAACTTTATGATTTGGTAATCCTTTGTGTGTGCCTGATGATAAAGCTTTAAGGCAAATGATTTTGCATGAAGCTCATGAGTCTTCTTATTCTATTCATCTTGGTAGTACTAAGATGTATATGGATCTGAAAGAGAAATTTTGGTGGGTTGGATTAAAAAGAGATGTAGCTGAGTATGTGGCTTTGTGTGATACTTGTCAGAGGGTAAAAGCTGAACATCAGAGACCTGCTGGATTGTTGCAACCTATGAAGATACCTGAATGGAAGTGGGAAGAAGTTGGTATGGATTTCATTGTTGGGTTACCCCGTACACAGCGAGGTTATGATTCTATATGGGTGATAGTTGATCGTTTGACCAAGGTAGCTTAGTTTTTGCCAGTCAAGACTAAGTACAATGGTGCTCGGTTAGCAGAATTGTAGATGAAACGGATAGTATGTTTGCATGGAGTTCCCAAGAAGATCGTATCTGACAGAGGTACTCAGTTCACCTCAAACTTTTGGGAAAAGGTACATAGTTCTTTGGGAACCAAGTTGAACTTTAGTACTGCCTATCATCCTCAAACAGATTGTTAAACTGAAAGAACTAATCAGATATTGGAAGATATGTTGAGAACTTGTGCATTGCAGTATGGTACTAGTTGGGATCAGAGTTTGCCTTATGCTGAGTTCTCATACAACAACAGTTATCAGCAGAGCATCAAGATGACACCGTTTAAGGCATTGTATGGTCGTAAGTGTAGAACACCTTTATTTTGGAATCAGACAGGTGAAACACAAGTGTTTGTGGCAGATGACCCTGCTAATGGGTTTAAACCCACTTCATACCCAAACCAACCCAAAACAAAATAGCTCCCTTGTACAACCCACCCCACTCCCTAACTTTATAGCTTCAACCCAACCCAATCCAATCCATAAACTAATTTATAACCATAGGTTCATTGTAAGAATCCATGGATTTACATAAAATCTATATATAAGCTCATATAAGACATATATCTTCACATTAAAAGTCGGACCCTAGATTTAAAAGTCTGCGTTCACACCTTAAAAATTTATCGAAATTGACTGAAATTTGTTGCAGATGATTTAATATTGCAAGCTGCTACTTCATGTAAATTGGCACTACCAAATCAATATGTGGGCCCCGCATCAGAACCGGACCTTAAATATAAAAGCTCGCGTTCACACCATAAAATTTTATCGAAATTGACTGAAATTTGTCACGGATGATTTATTATTGGAAGCAGTTACTTCATGTAAATTGGCACTGCCAGATCAATACGTGGGCCCCGCATCAGAACCGGACCTTAAATATAAAAGCTCGCGTTCACACCATAAAATTTTATCGAAATTGAATAAAATTAGTCGCAGATGATTTATAGTTGCAAGCAGCTACTTCATGTCAATTGACACTGCCAGATCAATATGTGGGCCCCGCATTAGAACCGGACCTAAAAAATAAAAGCTCGTGTTCACACCTTAAAAGTTTATCGAAATTGACTGAAATTTATTGGATAAGGTTTAAAATATCATGAAGCTAATTTGTATCGGTTATCATAGAAAAATCTATACGTGGGCTCCACATCAAAAGCTAAACATATTTTCAAGTCAAACTCAATCCATTCAAATTCAACCCATTCAAACTCATGGGTTCAACTCATTCAAACCCATTAAAAAAGAACCCAAACTCAACCCATTCAATTCAGTTTTCTATTAAACCCAACTCAATCCAACCCACTAAGTAAATGAATCCATTTCCACAAACACCAAGTGCGTCCATTAGAGAACCCAATCCACTAAACCCATTTCAACCCAATCCATTAGCAGGGTGAGGGGCAGACATTCTTAGAGATGCTAAGGATCGCGTGAGAGTGATCCGAGAAAGCTTGAGAATAGCACAATCGAGACAGAAGAGTTATGCTGATAATAGAAGAAGAGACTTGTCTTTTAATATTGGTGATTATGTCTACCTGAAAGTATCCCCAATGAGAAGTGTGAAAAGGTTTAACATGAAAGGTAAGCTAGCACCAAGGTATGTTGGACCGTTTAAAGTTTTAGCCAGACATGGTGAAGTTGCTTATCAGTTAGAACTGCCTGAGAATCTATCTGGAGTTCATGATGTGTTTCATGTGTCATAACTTAAGAAGTGTTTGTGAGTACCAGAAGAGCAAATACCTCTGGATGATCTTAATGTTGCTAATTATTTGACTTATGAAGAGTATCTAGTTAAGATTTTTGAAATGGCAGAAAGAGTAACCCAGAGCAGAGTCATTAAGATGTGCAAGGTTCAGTGGAATCGGTATTTAGAGGCAGAGGCAACATGGGAAAGAGAAGATGAACTGAGAAAATCATACCCACAGTTGTTTGAGTAAGCCAGCTAATCTCGAGGACGAGATTCTTTTAAGGGGGGGGGGTAGATTTGTAACGCTCCAAAATTTGCAATGTTTAGAAAGACATTAAATTGATTTATTTGTGCTTCTATTACATATGCATTTTACTTAAATGAAAATATATAGCTTTGGTGAATTAAAAATTATCATGTAGAAACATGACTGAGCATACATGCTGGTGCATTTATTGATTTTGTACTGAGTGGTTTTAAAAGTATTTCAAATCTGTTTCGAATTTGTTTATGAAAATTCTTTTGCAAAATTGTTTCTAGAAATTGAAAAGTCTTTTCTTTTCTCTCCCTCTCTCTTTCTCTCATTTTGGCCTGAAACCTCCCCTCCTTCATTTCCTATTCGGCCTACCCAGCAGAGCCGAAGCAGGCCCTTCCCTCTCTTTTCTTCTTGGGTCGTTGCCCTCTTCCCTCCGCTAAGCCCACTCGGTCGCAGGTAGCAGCTAGCCCAGCAGCGTAGCGCCACCTCCTCTTTCCTCCTTGTGCCGCCGACAGCACTGGCCCACGCATCAGTCCCTCCTCCTCCCTTCCTCGCGTCGAGCCGTAAGAGAGCAGAGCACGAGTTCTCCCTCCGAATCCATCTCCACTCCGATTTCTCGGGGATTTGTATCTATCGAATCGCGTTTGAGCGCCTTATACGACCCCTGTGACCCACCACCTCTGCCTTTTCCATCTATTCGCCCTTGCTTCGCCCTAGCTCTCGAGCAAAGCCGCAGAGACGCCGGAAGCCCGCCATCGCCATTGACACGAGCCCGAGCTCCTCAGTCACCCTTTGGCCCTTCTCCATCCTTTGAAACAAGGTATGAGGCCCTGCGAACCCTCCCGTATGCTCTTTTTCGCGTCTTCTCGCTCACACTGGCCCGCCATCATGAACAGGAAGCCCGGAGCCGCTCCCCACCACCGCCGGCCACCCCTACTTCCCCTCTGCCGTCACGAAGCACCCAGGTGAGATCGAATTCCTCCCCTCTTCCTCCTGGTGCTATCGATTGATCGAGTCGTGACCCATAGGTCCCCATCCACTTCCGCCGGCGTGCTCGGCCATCTGGCCATGGAGGTCCACTGCGCTGGAAGCCCTGTGTCTGGCCGGCGTCCCCTGTTTCCCTCCCCTTCAATCTCGGTCCTCTGATCTGAAATCAACGGTAGAGAAAAGAAGATACCCCTTCGAGGGGAATTTTGTTAAAGGGCCCCTGGCTTTTCACCCCTCTCAACCCGCCGTCCATGGCGCCATCGCCGAATACGCGTTCACCGCTAGAAAGTGTAATCTCCGTCGGATTTGTTTTATTTCGAAAATAAATGAAAAATACCTATTTACAGAACTTCCATTCGTTTTCAAATGCCCATAACTCTCTCGTTTTAAATCCGATTTGACCCATTCAAATTGCATTAGATTCGTAATAAAATTCTCAACATGTTAGTGCTAATGTTAGTTAGATTTGAAAATGTTTAATTTCCTGATTAGTAAAACCCGTTTAATTCATAACTTTGTCGTTCTAGCTCCGTTTTTCGTGCACGAAACGTCGATGTGATCGTAGAGATACGGAGATTAGTTATATAAACTTTTCATCTTGTTTTCTTACTATAGGTGTACTTTTCTAATCATAGACTTGTTTGCTTCGTGTATGATTGCCCGTTGATTGAATGGTGTTGATTGTTGATCGGTATAGACGTTGAGCAACCCGTTGCGGAACCAGAGTTTTTCTTTGATCAAGATCAGCAAGACCAGCGAGAATACTTCAAAGAAGGCAAGTATAACATGGGATTATCCTTGTTGTCATATCATGAATAATATAACTCATATGCATGATTCCTTGTTTACCATAGTTTGATCCTAGTGATTGATATCCTGAATACCTTGTTACCTATGATTTGATCCACCATATATGATTAGTATTGCTAGTGCTCATACCGGATGCACATGATCTTAATTTTTTAATGACTATATGCAATAATGATTAAACTCGCTTTTTAGCAACATTGGATTATAGGAGCTTATCTAGGGGCAAAATCTGGGATATACAGTACAACCATGAGGGCTATATGGCTCTGGCTTTAGCTCAGTATGGGGACCTTTTCTAGCTTGTTCAGTGGTTACCTTTATGGCGTGAAAGAGGCGTGCCGATTTGGGTATAGGGCGGCTCCTAACATATGAGTGCAGCTATTGTAATGGAGTGCGCCGTAGGCAGGAGGGTTCCTATATCTGCTTGCCATGGAAACCTTGTGGCCCTAACTTGTTAGACGAACCCTTGAAAGGTTTCACAGTGTACCCTGCCCGCTCACCTTGGCAGTATTTTGGGAGTAATTAACCCGGGCATATGGACAACACGACTCATGGGTGAAGTTGTACACCTCTGCGTAGAGTTAAAAAACTATCATGATAGCCGTGCTCACGGACACGAGCGACTCGGAAAACTCACAGAATTATTGGGTTCTTATTTCTATGTTGGTTGATGCAAATTCTTATTTATTTATTATATCATTGTCATTTACTTTATGATCATGGATATTTGAGCTTATGCAATTTACCTTGGCAATTGTTGATGTTAATATGAACTTGATCTACTTAAAATGCTTACCGCTATGAACCATGCATATCCTTTTGAGCTTCATGAACCCCGTGTTATATTTGTTGAGTATGTATGTGCTCACCCTTGCATTCAAACACCACAGATGAAGATTGGATTGATGATTACCGCAATGAGTACTAGTCTTGGAGTCAACCAGTCAATCAGTCCCTTTTGGAGCTTCCGCAGAAGTCATTAGCTTAGTTACAGTTTATTTGTTTACGACTCTGTATTGAATATTCATTCGCTATGTAATAAGCACTATGATGGTACTTTTATAATTTGTCAACTCATGTGTGCGACTATTCCTGGAGTCCACATGAGCCTGTTATGCACTTGTTTTTGTTCTTAAAAATGGGTGTGACATTCTGTCACTCTTGATTCTAAATGATAAGTACTATGTGATCAAGGTGATGTGTTAGCTTTCTTATTAAGAAACTAGAGAAGTGTGCCTTCATCCTTGTTGTTCGAATAGCCTTGCTAGAATGTGCTATGTGATGTTACCTTGCTTGTGTTAAGAAATAATTGTAGCCCTATGAAATGTTTTTAACATGAGCTAGAGATATCCAAATTTAGTGAAACTAATTTGGTTGGCTGTGTCTTGCAACACTTCTACCTAAAGCAACTATAAAATGTGATGTTGAATATTGTTTTGTATGTTGCATGTGTTGTCTATGTTACAGTACCTTTCTAGGTAAAATGATAAAAAGCTTGTTGTGTAAAATTTTTTTGCATACAATGTCTTTTATCCTTGCTAGGTGCTCTCTAGCTTTGAAAATTTTGAACTTGAAGTTAACATGCTCAATGATACATGGTTTAATTTTTGTTAAGCCCGTCGTATCATGCTTTAGTCAATACTTTTAAACCTGCTATGTAAGTGTCTTACTAGATGGTTATGATTTAACCTATGACTGCATTTAGTCTCATGTAAGAATAAATAAATGAATATGAGAACTATATGTATCATGTAGGTGTAAAATGAATTTTTGTAACTTCCTAGTAACATGCTTGCTAAGGTTAGTAGGTTGTAATCCATGCTCAATTTATTGAATGTTTTACGATTGACTTATAGTTGCATACTTAAGCTCTTGTCATAGTCTATAAGTTTAATGTGCAATATAAAGAGTAGTTATCAATTTTATCTTGCGAAATAAGTAAATTGATAATTACATGTAAACCGGTGTAAGGCTGATCAATAACCTTTCCAACATGTTTAGGATGTATCTTACTATTATCATTTATGTAGAAGTCCATGTTTCTATTTAGATGCAGTTCCTCCATCCTTTTCGTGTTATCAAGGTAGCAGCTGCACTACGCTTGTTATGTTCATATAATTTTCTTGATGTTACCGCATGTAGATGTAAACCTACTTTTATGTCATTCATGACTAAAAACAAGCTTGCTAGACGTAATATAAAAACTTGTCTTCTTTACAAGAGAAGAGATATGCATCTACATGGTAAATGAAATTAAAATGATAGAACGTAGAACCTCTTACCACTGTGTTTTACTTGCTTATGTATTGACATGTTGGTATAGCTGAATGCTTGTTATGTATGATCTTTGGATGCTTAAGAAAGTATGATTGATTTCCCCATGCTTGCTTGAGCTCATGATGTATGTGTGTGGTTATGTTGATTGCCTCGTTGGCATCATAGTTGTAACATCTCGTGTCCCCGGTGAGTACTCAAGTGTCGGATAGCTTTATCCTGGATCGGTTCTAGAGTTCTGTTAATCCTCATGGCTATCATCTCCAATCATGTTCTTTCTCTTAGAAACCGGAACCGGTAGATGTGGTTGTTAGCCTTTGATTGGTTGTGTAACTATACTTTGGTTTGTCTCATAAACTAAAGCTTAGTTCCTTTGAGTGCTTGCTTATGATGTGAATGTTGTGCTCTTATGTGTAAACGTCCTAAACCAATAACCCTTATTGGACCTCCTTGTTCCTTATCTTATGTGTGATCGAGTGCAACATCTATCTATATCCATCTGGTTTGGAACCTTTTTCTCACAAGATGATATCGTGCTTTATCGACTGAGTCCCTAATCAGTGTATCGACTCTGTCCCTTGAGTCTTTCTTGTTGTCTCTAACCTTATCAAACTCTCTGGATAATTGATCTATTTGAATCTCATTCCTCTCCTTGACAAGATCAGATCTCACTTTAATCTATGTGTGGTAATCTCTTTGGTAAGGACAAGTTGTAAGCAGAATTAAATCAAGAATCATCCACTCATCCTTGTGCGCACATGAAATTCCTTGTTTTCTCATGTGCCATGTCTTTACCTTGGGATCTCCTTGTTGACTGTAAACCTTGTGACTAGCTTTACTTGCTATTTCCCCTTTGCATAGTTCTTGCTCCTATGCAATCCAATTTGCTTCACGTGAAATTTTTCGTTGGTGTATGTTTGGTAATGGTGTTACGATGAGCATTCTATGGTGCCACAACGAAACCGAGAGCCTCTTGTGGCGGCCGACACAAGTTTGTGTTACTCGGCATGCGCTGGTATCGTGAATGGTTAGTCATAATCCATTGCAAAAGATACACTAGTGTGTTATCTTCTCGTGTGTTTTTCCTTGGTTATCTCTCCATATCTTATGAGAACATCCCTACATCGGACCAAATGCAATAGAGCTTCTATCTGAAGATGCAAAATGGAGTTTCTTCTGAAGATTCAAAGAGGGTAACCTTTGAAGAACAAGTCACAGACATAAACATTGAGAGACTACAAGAAGTAGTATACAAAGGACGATGCTTGACCATCTCCAAAAGTGAGGATACCCATAAGCTGAACAACTCTTATATCCTCCCTATTGGATCAAAAGGACACATAACACGTAAACTTGGATAAGTGTCAGTTGTACCAGACTTTCCTAAGAATATCAGGTGCTAGGTTAAGTCATTTAGTGCCTATGATGTTTTTGGAAACAAGATCTCAATCTTCATGCAAGATGGTTCCACATTCAGAATCAACCATCTCGGATTGGATCCCGTGTATGCTAATGTTGGTGGTGTTTGTCAGTATATAACTACGTGTGCTGAATTCACCTGCTATAAGAATTGAAGCCTTGGAGCTTTTTATCTTTGAGAGACAACTGATTAGTTACAAATGAGAATATTAATCCCCAGTGAATTAACAACTCCTTGGTAGCTATGAAGGATGTGTCTCATAGAACAATGTTTCGCAAAGAAGCAACATTGTTGGTCAGCAATACAACCGTTGCTGCTTCCTGCAGGGCATGTACTGTCTGTCAATTCAATGCTATCCTAGACAATCGCATAGATGGTACAAAGTGTTGTATCAGCTGAGTTAGAAACTAGTAAAAAGCATATTCCTAGCCTCATTCAGGACCTTTGTGTATCAAGTTTTGGAAAAAGAAGGTATTCAGAACTCTTTGGGATGAAGCACTTGAGCATATCTAGAATTGGTACTTTACCTTTACAAAAATGTTTCTCCATGTGGACTACGCTTTGTGCCCTACAAAACACCTCACAAGTTCGATGCTTGTGCATCATCAGGTTGGTGCATAAGTCAATGGTTAAGGGTGTTTTCTAGGAAACATGTAAGGGAATATCCTAACCTCCCCCTTAATAAGAAGATGCTACTACAACATGAAGAGTTAAGAGTGCATAATACCCCACAACATGTGAACAAGAAAAGGAAAGATGAGAAACCTATCAAGATGTCAGAATGCTACACATGTTGCCTCTAAGCTATCAATTAGAGATTTAAACATGGTTAGCTTGTCAAAACTGTATGAAGCTTTTCTCGCTTAGGATATTTCAACATCTTAAGTGAGTTGAGACTTATATGAGCAAAGTTTTAAATGTGACAGATGTCATGTCAGATGGCTCGCTACCGTTTCAAAACATAGTAGTTTTGGAAGGTGTTTGTTTGGATTATTGAATAGTGTTGTTGGGACTGAATTTTGGATAGTAGTCAAAGGACTCTTGGACTGATGTGCCTACCAAAATTTCTACACTATTGAGAAGAAATCTCTGGAGTTATGAACTCAGCACCAGGATATAGAGAATCTGCAATTTCTCTATTGACTTGTTCTCCCTCCTTTTACAAAGATGTGTTGCAGTAATGACAGGTTTAGCACCGTTGTCAATGTGTGACATTGGTGAATACTTGGAGTGCTCTCTAGAAGACCCTGTGTACCCTGTTGTTGCTTCCTCATAGCGATGATGTTTGATCAAACAAGATCTTCTACAATGCAATATTTGCCTTGCAAGTCAAAACCAAATTGAAAAGTGTCAAACCACAGATTTTGGAAAATTGTTCATTGACATGAGAAAGGAAAACTCAATGTCAAAAGTAGTCCAACAAGACTGGTCTGCTACAGCGCAATGCATCATGTAGGAAAGTAATCCAACTTACAATACAACTGCATCATTTAGGAAAGTAATCCACCTAGTTGATGCGGATTGTTCTCTAAGATTGGTGAAGGTTTGCAACTTTTGTTGTCCTCCAAGCCTTGTTAGTATCCTTTTTTGTAATGGATTCCGATGCTAACATGTTCTTGGTGCCTTCTATGTGCTTTTACCTAAGAAGAGGTTGCATCAAACAACCGGGATGATTGTTGCCTTTTGGATGTGATGATTCTCTTAATGGATGTTTAACAGACATGCTAAGTTGACAGAGTCAGCTATCATCAGAGAAAGAGAATTGCACACATGGAACCTTATGTAGCTTTCCATTGGTTGATATCTAAGGAAATTGGACAGATGCGACTGGCCTAGAAATGGTTGGTTAGTTAATCAGTTCCTCATCATCTTAAAGGATGTTTACCTCGTTAATCACCTCATTCATAGGGAAAGTGGTACTCAAGCTGCTTGGTAGGGGACTGCTTTGTGAACCTTGTGAATAAAGTTTAACCTTCCGAAGCTGTAGTTCAGTACAAATGTCATGAAGTTATGCTATAGTGTTCGAAAGAAGAGACACTTACAGGTGGTCATATGCTCTGAATCATCCTTGGTATCTCAAGAATAAAGTATTGTACTATCTTGGATTCATCCCAAAGTAACAATGCTTCATGTAAGTCAATGAAGCAAATTCTTCAAACAAAAATTTCCTAAGAATAGTATGTAACAGGAAATTGTCTTGACCAGAGTAGCCACCCTAACGCTGAAAGACTGAGTTGCCAATGCTCTAAATGATGTTGGAAGATGGGTAACATGGTGCCCTCCCTAGAAAGCCTTCCGTTCCGAATCTCGGGACGAGATTCTTTTTAAGGGGGGAAGGTTGTAACACCTCGGGTGTTTGCTACGAGCTAATCAATGACTGAACCCAAAGTTATCAGACCAAATGACAATCAGAGACTATAGTTCATAGATCAAGAATATATCATAAGGTATTGATTCGATGTGCCTCATCTCTGTTTCCATCTATATGAACCATTGGAGAAGTTTCACGAAGTCCGGAACCAAAAAGTTAAGTGAATAAATTATTCATATAATTATCAGAATTTATTTATGAAGTGGATATAATTATACGAGTTCAACCAAATCTCACAACCTTGCCCAAAGGACTCCAGTTGAACTCAACAAAAGTCATGAAAGGTTCGTGTTGACCGGAAACACAAAAAATGTCCGGAAAATATTCTGAACCCCAGTCCGAGCGCAACCGACAACGTTTTTGACCGGCGTTGACCGACAATATGGAGGTCTCGCATGTCGACGCGCATTGAATGAAAGTTGTAGATCGGATCGATACAAAAAAACTTCGTTCAAACATCGAGACCTGGATCGGAACCAAAAATAGCGAAATAGATGTCCGAAGATCGTCAGATTGGCAATTTTCGGTACCCGTGAGGTTTTCTTCGGGAATCAATAAGGTCAGAGAACCAATCAGCACCAGCCTCGTGAATCAGGGTTCCAGCGCCTTTGAGGTTCAATCTAACCCCTCCATTAAGGTCGGTTTGATCCGACGACTGACGTTCATTTGAGAGGGCTATATAAGGAGGACCCCTGCCCCCTGGCAAAAAGCAATCCATTATTCATTTGCATATTTTCCAGAGATGATTCACTATAGAAGATACCTTATGGGTCTATTCTCTAGGGCTTAGCATTCAAGAGAATCTATCCTTAGTTTCTATGTGAGATTAGAGTAGTATTCTAGATTGAGAGAGTTAGAGTGGAGGTGTGGATTGGAGGAAGCCCGGCCTATCGGTGTCTCCTCTCCAGTTTGTATCGACGGGATCAAGTCTCCTAACCCGAGGCTTGCTCCTAGTATTTCTTCGGTATTTCGACTTCTAATTCTAGTAAGTTCTCTGTTTTATTATTCTTTGGTTTGTGATTTTACTTTATTCTCTTCGCGTAGAGAGTAGGGTAATCATCTCTAGCGTAAACGTGGTGTTTGGGCTAGGATACTCATAGATATCCCCTGTCTAGCTAGATCTGTGGTAGTAGCTCGGAACGTGACAATTCCGTAGATACCTTTGGAACCCACAATCCCGTTAGAAGGATCGGTAGGGTTTATAGGCCACATGCTAAGCATCCTCTGAGGTGTCTCTTATCTCGACGGTTCTCCCCAATAGAATAATAGCTCATATCTTATACAGACTAGAATGAGAGTGCAGTCGCGGTCTTCTCTAATCGCTCATATCAAAATCACCTTGCTTGTAGCCTAAAGGTTAATAGCATAGATTTGATTAGTCAGATGCACCCTTTCTCTCTATGGAAAAATAAATTACGATACTCTGGATAATCTTCCGGGTGAAGTGCTCACCGATATCCGTGCTCTTGCGGATTAGTTCCTAGTGATTTCTCTGTCTGCGTTAACAAATATCAACAAGCATTTTTGGCACTGTTGTCGGGGAGAAAGACGGTTTGCTGAGATAACCTTGAATCTTGCTATTTTCTTGTACCTATACTTTTATCTTTTCTTATCTTTTTCAATTTCTTTATTTCTTACCTTTTCCATCCTTATGGAATGTTGTGCTAGCTTTGAACTATGGTCATCCATTTACCTTTTCCCTTTTGCCTTTTTACCATCTTTCTCACCTTACCATTTTATTCTTAACACATATATAAATATTCTACTCTAAAGGGCGACTTGTTGGAGACTCCACCATCTTCACACCCTATTCTTACAAATTGTTGACACCGTTTTTCGGCACGTGTCAAATGAACTAAGACTTGTGTTGATCGGTGGCTGTTTTCTATCGGCATCGGAAAGTTATCAGTCGAATTTGCCGATAAGAAAGAATGCTGCGGGAAAGATAAGTTTATTGCCGATGGAGGCTGGATGATTCTTGCCGATAAGGATTAATTGGTGAAGTCAAGTTGCCCGAGCTGCAAAGTTGTTGGTGCCGATTTGTCGATGAGGAGATGTTGCCGATGCCGATTGCTGATAAGGATTGATTGGTGAAGACAAGTTACCAGGACAAGGTTGCCGATCGGGAAGTATTGCCGATGCCAATGGGCATGGAGTGCCGATGAGCATAGGGTGACTTAGCGTTTGACGTCAGCAGAGGATTACCGGTGGCTAAAGAAGGAAGTCGCGGATTGAAGGAATCTGCCGATGGAAAGTTTTCATCAAGGAAAAGCCATAAGGAAACTGGTGATTTTATACCAGTATTATATAGCAGTTTGAGTCCGACTCTTGCACGAGTCGTTTGTTTCCTTTAAAATAGGGGTGTCTGTTTAGGAAAATAATATTGTTATTTGGGTCCGACTCCTGCGCGAGTCAATTATTTCCTTTAAAATAGGAGTTTTGTTTAGGAAAGGTACAAATCGTGTCTCTGTACAACTCTCCAAGCGGGAGTATAAATATGTGCCCGAGGGCTGCGTGTAAAAATCAATCATATCAAAATCAAATCAATTTACTCTTATTCTACTTTTACTACAATTTATCCTTTATTGCATTAGTTTTAGTTTATCTACGAGTTCTTCAAGCTTCGACGGGCTGCATCATCTTGATCTCCGTCAAACCCTTGTAAGTTCCGTGTGGGAGTACCTCTGAGCTTTGACATCCGGGCGCATCGCTGTTGTCTCATTCAGGTCTGCTCTAATTATCCTGATCAAGTCTCAATCTTGACATCCGGGCGTATTGCCGTTGTCTTGATTGAATCTTGTTCTAGTTATCGTCCTTGACGATTAACTGGTCAAATCGACTAGCACACCCTCGGATATCGAATTTCGGGTATAAGCCGAAAGTGTTCGCAGATCCTGACGCTTTTTTTGTCAACACCTCTTTTGGCACACCCGTGGGACCTGATTAACCAAATTATACATCTATCATGGGTGATAACTCCGACGTTAACCAAAGGAACGTCATTGAAGTCTCCGAGGCCGATCTAAAAGATGATCAGAGGCTGGCCATGGAGCGGGCTATGGAGGAGTACAAGCAATTGTATCTGAAGTCCTTCAGCCTATGCAGGAGCGGCGAAGCAATCTAGAAGCAAGATCCGCTGTTGCCACGGCAGGTCACGTATGACGCCAATCCTGGTAAGTTACAAGAGATGGTTAATTCTGCTTTAAATCAAGCGTTAATTAGCCACTCCAGCATGTTGTCCAATACTGTGTACAATGCTGTAATGCAATCATTCAAAGAAGGACATGCACCTCGATATGTTGGTCCAGCGTATCATCAACCTGGATCGGCATCTGTAAACCCATCAGCTGCCCCAATGGCGTCTTCCACTCCTGTGGAACCATCTGCTGATGTGGCTACACCGCCAAGGCCGTCTGCTATCCAGAGTCAACCAGCTCCCGCCAACTGGTGGGGATACGGTATGCCTCCAAATCCATCCGCTGGTTCTAATCTGGTGCAGGGAGATAACTCAGCTTGGAAGGGCTCCATGGCATCGGCAATACAATCACAGCCGGTGGCCCCTATGATGCATTACTCTATGCCCTCTCCAACTGTACAAGTGCCATCAGAAGATTTCCATGTGATTCCTAAAATATCTCTGATGCCACCATCGGCAAGCTCTATGCCGATGCAACAAAACATAGCAGCTGGAAGTCAACTTATGCTGATGAATCCTCAGGCTGGGGTACTGGCATCTCAAGGCAACCAACTTGTTGACTACTCTAAGATGCAGGAGCAGCAGGTGCCAGTTAGCTATCAGTCATCGGTAAGTCACATGCCGATGATTTACAATCCTGGTTGGACTAACCAACCGCCGGTTCAACAGTCTGGCATATCAATGTATCAGTATGGGGGTCCAACAAATATTCAGAGTGGAGCATCGGTACAACAGCCGATGAATTCAATGCCTCATAATCCAGTGAATGTGCAATATTGCCCATCGGCAGGTCAGCCGATGCATAACATCCAGATGACTGGCGCCGCGCCCATGCCAACTACTTCGAATCATCTTCCATCAAGATTTGAAGGGGCGCATCAGCCGGCTCCACCAGTCAGCAACCAACCAATGAGTCGGCAAGAGCAGGATACATATTGGACCGATAAGATCGCCGAAGTAATGAAAGAACAATTCGGCATCAAACCCAAGGTTAATACCTATTCTTATCGGACACCGTATCCTCCAGCATATGATCTAATTCCTCTCCCAAATCGATACAAAGTGCCGGATTTTACCAAGTTCTCCGGCCAAGACGACACATCAACGATGGAGCACATTAATCGCTTCATTATCCAGTGCGGAGAAGCTGCCAGCAGAGAGGAATTGAGGGTGAGATTGTTCTCTTCATCGTTGTCTGGATCGGCATTCACATGGTTTATATCATTGCCTCCGAACTGTGTAATCACATGGGCCGATCTAGAGAGGCAATTTCATAAATACTTCTTCACTGGCATACATGAAAAGAAGCTTACCGATCTGGTCAAGTTGAGGCAACGCAATGACGAATCGGTGGAGAACTTTGTTTAGAGGCTGCGAGACGTGAAGAACAAATGCTACAGCCTAGTACTTGATGATCGGCAACTGGCAGATTTGGCCTTCCAAGGATTACTGCCGCACATCAAGGACAAGTATGCGTCTCAGGAGTTGGAAAGCCTAAGTCATCTTGTGCAGAGGATTGCCGATCAAGATGTTAAGACTTTTGAACCCAGGAAGACATGGAACAAGAAGGTGACCTTCATTGAACAAGAAGATTCTGGGTCAGATGAAGAGTTAAGCATCGGTGCGGCCGAATGGGTGAAGGATAAGAAATCTGTGTCTTGTCCGTTCGGCCAGAAAGAAGCTGAGAGGTTCACTTTTGACATCACCAAGGCCGATAGTATGTTTGACTTATTACTTCAAGAAGGGCGAATCAAGTTGGCGCCCAACCAAGTAATTCCATCGGCCGAAGAACTCAAGAAAATTAGGTACTGCAAATGGCACAATGCGACTTCTCACAGTACCAATGACTGCAAGGTATTCAGGCAGCAATTGCAGTCAGAGATTGAGTCTGGACGCATCAAATTTGAAAATTCTATGGTTCAGAAACCGATGAAGATTGATCAGCACCCGTTTCCAAACAATATGGTGGAAACCAGTGGAAAACCAAAGTGCTGACATCAGAAGCTGCCAGGAAGAACGCATCGATAGATCCTAACCATCAAGTGACTGAGTGTGATGAGAGGAGGTTTGCCAATGACAGAAAGGGCAAGAAAGTTGCCGATGAAGGTAGCAGTGCCAACAGGGCTCCCGGTGTTATAGTCACGCATAAGCAGCCAAGGCAAGAGTATCGGCAATCACGAGAGGAGCGATATCGGCAGGAAGAAGACGAGCACCAAGAATGGCTTCGGCATAAGGACCACTGGAAATGCCCCTTCTTCGTTCACTGTTGGGAAGAAGGCATCAAACTACCTACTGCCGATAATTGCCCCTAATGCAATGGATATTACACTACTGATCAGTCAGGTAAGAAACCTTGTTTTGATGATCGAGCATCCAGGTACGCTAAGCCACTCAGAGAGAAGAGATCGGCACATGACCGATTGGGGGGCAAGCTCAGCGTGCATCACAGGCTTGGTAGGCGCGTTGATCAAGAGGAGCTTGAGGAGATGGCCAATACAAGGGTACCTGATGAAGAAATATTCTCCAGAGATCCAAACATCAGGAGTGGTGCCGATGCAAACAATGAGAGGCAGCACCAGCCTGTCTGGAAAACTAAACTTCCCCAATGGTGCCCTAAGAGTCTAACAAAGACTCAGAAAAGGAGAATCCAGCGCGAGCGCCAAGGCGACCTATATGACAGTGAAAATCCTTCAAGGGAAAAGCAGTGGAGGCCAAAGCCCAAGGACAGGGATCCATCGGCAAAAATTAATATGGTCGTTATATTGCCGAAGGAGTTCATGGCGCCTGTCAGCGATGATGAAGAAACTACAGAGATGGTGCAATTGGTCTTGGATCCAATGGCAGCTGTCTTTGAGAAGCCTGCCGATGATGAAAGGCAGCACCTAAGGGCTTTGTTCGTTAAAGGCAATGTGGATGGGCAGCCCATGACCAAGATGTTGGTGGATGGTGGCGCGTCGATAAACATAATGTCATATGTCATGTTCAGGAAGCTTGGAAAAGGCGACTAAGACTTAGTCAAAACAGACATGAAGCTCAAGGACTTTGAAGGCAATGTGTCGACAGCTATGGGAGCCGTATGTGTTAACTTAACCAACGACAGTAAAACTTTGCCGACAACATTTTTTGTAATCAGTGGCAAAGGCACATATAACTTGCTCCTAAGAAGGGATTGGATCCACGCCAATTGCTGTATTCCTTCCAGCATGCATCAGAGCCTTGTGCAGTGGATCGGAGACAAAATTGAAGTCGTCCGAAGTGAAACCCCATCGATTGTTGCGTCCGCAGAATCGGAAACTTATGGGCAAACCAGATGCATATTAGGTGAAGCTTGGGACACGGAGTTCCACAAAGTCGTTGATTACCGCATTACACCGATCCAAGCAGTCGGTCCTGAAGAAGAGTTTTAATGGATCGATTCGCTGATGATGGAAAACTGGGACAGGGCTTCACATCCGCAGATGATTTGTTCGAAGTAGACATCGGCGATGATAGTAAAAATAGGCCTACTTTTATTAGTGCTAATTTAGATTCCCAATGTAAACTGCAGTTAACCGATTTATTAAAAGAATACAAAGATTGTTTTGCTTGGGATTATACAGAAATGTCTGGTTTAGACCGATCGATAGTCGAACATCGGTTACCTATTAAGTCTGGTTTCCAACCACATCGGCAACCTGCACGCCGATGGAATCCTAATATTTTATCTGACATTAAAGCTGAAATTACAAAGTTAATTGAAGCTGGATTTATTCGGCAATGCCGATATGCCGAATGGATTTCTAATGTGGTTCGTGTTTACAAGAAAAATAGAAAACTTCGTGTTTGTATTGATTTCAGGAATCTTAACAAGGCTACGCCGATGGATGGCTACCCGATGCCCATTGTCGATCTGCTGATTGATGCTGTTGCTGGACATCAAATCATTAGCTTCATGGATGGTAATGCTGGATACAATCAAATATTCATGGCTGAAGAAGATATATCCAAGACTGCTTTGAGATGTCCAGGTCATGTCGGTCTATTTGAATGGGTTGTCATGACTTTTGGCTTGAGGAATGCCGGTGCTACTTATTAGAGAGCAATGAATTTTATTTTCCATAAGTACATCGGCACGATAGTCGAAATCTACATTGATGATGTGGTGGTTAAGTCTGGGAATTTTGAGAATCATCTTGCCGATTTGCGAAAAATATTGGAATGCACAAGGGAGCATGGGTTGAAGATGAATCCTAACAAGTGTGCATTTGGTGTATCGGCAGGTCAGTTTCTGGGTTTTATGGTGCATCAAAGAGGCATTGAGATCGGCAGAAAATCTATTGATGCAATTAATAAAGTGGTTGCTCCTACAAACAAGACTGAGCTGCAATCCTTGATCAGCAAGATCAACTTCATTAGAAGATTTATATCCAACTTATCTGGTAAGATTAAGTCTTTTAGTCCATTGTTGAAGTTGAAAGCCGATCAAGAGTTTACATGGAAAGAAGAACAACAGTTAGCTTTGGAGGAGATCAAGAGGTATTTGGTAAACCCTCCAGTCTTGGTTCCACCTCAACACGGGAAGCCTTTCAGATTGTATTTGTCTGTCGATGATTGCGTTATCGGATCAGCCTTAATTCAAGAATTTGAAGGGAAAAACGTGTGATATATTATTTGAGCAGAAGACTGGTAGATGCTGAAACCAGGTATTCGGCCATAGAGAGATTATGCTTGTGTTTATATTTCTCTTGCATAAAATTGAGGCATTATTTATTGTCGGCTGAATGCACTGTTATTTGCAAAGATGATGTGGTTAAGTATATGCTATCAATGCCAATATTAAGTGGAAGAATCGACAAGTGGATTCTGGCACTTTCGGAATTTGATTTAAGGTATGAATCGGCTAAGGCCGTGAAAGGTCAAGTAATGGCGAATTTCGTTACTCAGCATTGTAATATGGTAAGCTCTGTGGAGATTGCTCCTTGGACTTTGTTCTTTGATGGATCTACGTGCAAGGAAGGAGCAGGTATCGGTGTTCTCTTAATTTCACCCCGAGGACGGAAGTATGAGATTTCGTTGCCGATTGTTGCTACTTCAACAAACAATCAGGCTGAATATCAAGCTTTGATAAAAGGGTTGGAATTACTCAGAGAGGTGCGTGCCAATGCCGTTGAAATCTTTGGCGATTCTATCTTGGTGATCAATCAATTGACTGGAGTATATGAATGCCGAAGTGAAGTGTTGATTGCGCACCATGAGAGATGTTTGCAATTATTGAAAGAATTCAAAGAATATCGCCTTGAACATATTCCTAGGTTGCATAACGAAGAGGCCAATCGGTTAGCACAGAATGCTTCAGGATATCAACCGATTCAAGAAGTCATGACATCGGTAATGGTTGCCGATGACTGGAAAAAGGAAATTGCCGATTATTTAAGAGATCCATCTAAGAAGGTTGAAAGGCGTCTAAGGTTCCAAGCCACCAAGTATGTGCTCCTTGACAATGAATTGTATTATCGGACAATTGACGGAGTCTTGCTCAGATGCCTTAGTAAAGAGGAATCAAAAGAATTGATGGGCGAGATCCATGAGGGCATGTGTGGAGCACATCAATCGACATTCAAAATGAAGTGGATGATTAGGCGGAATGGATATTATTGACCGACAATTCTTGAAGATTGCTTCAACTATTTTAAAGGGTGCCAAGATTGTCAGAAGTTAGGTAATGTGCAGAGGGCACCTGCGTCGACAATGAATCCTATAATCAAGCCTTGGCCGTTTAGAGGATGGGCGATTGATCTCATCGGCCAAATTTATCCACCATCAAGCAAAGGGCATAAGTTTATACTTGTTGCTACTGATTACTTCACGAAGTGGGTGGAGGCGATTCCTTTGAAGAAGGTGACATCGGCAAACATGGTGGATTTTGTAAAAGAACATATTGTTTACCGATTCGGTATTCCTCAAACTATTACTACCGATCAGGGAACCATGTTCACATTGGGAGAGTTTGATGAATTTGCTGCTAGTATGGGGTTCAAGGTATTGAATTCTTCTCCTTATTATGCTCAAGCTAACGGTCAGGCTGAAGCAACTAATAAAGGAGTTATCAAGCTTATCAAGCGCAAGATTGAAGAAAACCCTAGAAGGTGGCATATAGTGTTAAATGAAGCCCTATGGTCGTATCGGATGGCTTGTCATGGTGCAACCAAAGTTTCTTCGTATCAGTTGGTCTATGGACACGATGCTGTCCTACCTTGGGAAGTTAAAACTGGTTCCAGGCGTTTATCTTTTCAGGATCAATTAACAGCCAATGAGTATGATACTCTTATGAAGGATGAGTTGGACGATTTAGCGGGTCATCGGTTGAGGGCTCTAATCAGCATTGAAGAAAGCAAGAAAAGGGTTGCCAAATGGTATGACAAGAAAGTAAAAGTGAAGCAATTTGCCGATAGTGATCTGGATGGAAGTTGATTTTACCGATTGGGACTAAGAGTTCTAAGTTTGGGAAATGGTCTGCTAATTGGGAGGGTCCTTATCGGATAAAACATTCTGCTCCTGGTAATGCTTATATTCTAGAAACTCTCGAAGGAGTTGCATTCTCCAGGGCAATCAATGGTAAATACTTGAAAAATATTACCCTAGTATTTGGGTGGACGCATAGCGTGCTCATTTGAATGCCGATGAAAGAAAAGGTTACAAAACATCGGTAAAATGTGCTGACATTATATTACAAAGCAAAATCAAGTGTTACTGATTACAGTTGCCGATGTGATGAAATTGTGATAAATTACAACAAGGATTGGATGGTTGATATTGCACGCAGGCGAATTTGCTCTATTTCCTCCATCTCCTTGGCATCGGCGTCGGCAGACCCTTCGATTGGCTTGATTTTCTTCTTCAGCATGATTGCTTGTCGGGCGTTTGTGTCCCTTTCTTGTCGAAGAGCTTTGACGGTATCAGGCAGCTGAGCTTTCTTCTGGTTAGCTATGTTCAAAGCTTATTCAACCTTTCTTAATTCAACCTTTCTTAATTCAACCTACAGCTTTTCCTTCCTTGCCGATAGGTGAACTATTTCTTGCTCAAGGTTAGTGCCAGAGGCTTCTACTTGGCCGATGCTCTTATGCTTCTCATCGGCAATTTTCTTGAACTTGAGCATCTCCTCTGTAAGCTTGGACTAGGCATTCCTATCGGCAAGGCGGCCTGAGACCCGTTGGTATTGGAGTTGGTGGCTCTCAAGGAATGCTGCCTGGAAGAGGATCTCTTCTGTATCGGCAGAGAGGTGGCCTTGGATGTTCTTGAAAGCTATCTTTGCTGCAGTAGAGTCTTGGACAAGCTGGGATGTATCTTGTTGCAGCAAAGAAAACAGTGCTTCAAGCTTGAGTTTGACCTCTGCTGATAAAGTTGGAGTAGCGATTTCTTCATCTTCGTCTTCATTGGGAGGATTGACGGCGAAGGAGAATAGGCTATCTGCTGGAGCGGAGGTTTCTTGGTTCTCATCCTCGTCCAGGAGGTTGACGCCGAAGGAAAATAGGCTATCTGGGGAGTCTTGGGCCTGAGAAAGAAGAAGTTAAGATGTGCCGATCATAAGGTTATACTGCAGATTTTTAGGTAACCGACTTACCATCTTGAAGCGGACTTCTTGCCTAGGACTTGGCATGTCGGCTGGTGCAGCCTCATCTTGGAGATCGGCAGCAGTTGCCGATGAGCACGCTTCTGTTGGAGAAGCGGTTGGCGCTGTTGGTGCTGTTGCTGGCGCAGTCTCTGCTGTTGTGATCGGCTCCTGTGGCGACGATGCCACTCCCTGATTAGGGATTTCAGTCGGTGAAGGTGTCGATGCCGATGTCGCCTCCGCCATTGCAACGGGTGGTGTTATCTCCTGATCAAGGGCATCATCCAGTGGATGATCAGGGATAGGAGCCAATGATGGCTCTGCTGTTGTTGCATCGGTGGCTGGAGTGGCTCGCCTCAGTCGTTTCTTCTTTGGTGCAGCAGTGGGAGAACCAGCCCGTTTTGGTGAGGCCTGGGGGGCATCGACAGTAGAAGTTGGGGAAGTTCGTACGTTTGGAGCAGCTGCCGATGGTCTCATTGCCTAAAAATATTTAGTGCAAGTTACATAAAGTAAATGTTGTCGATGAGCAGTATGTGATCGGTATAAGTAAAGATAAGATTTACTGCAAAAGCCCGTGTCAAAGCAGCAGCAGCAGCAGCCAATGTAGCTGTGGTTTTTGCAGGCGTCGACTTGGGCTTGAGAGTAACCTTAGGTACCTTCCGAGGGGTGAAGGCAGCCAGTGTGGGAGCATTGTAGCCGATGATTGATATTGGGCTCATCACTCGGACACGGAAAGGCTTGCCACTCCTGCTTATTTTGGGGATCGGATCGTCAGCCTGTTACACAAGAAGGTTAGATACCGATGATAAAGGTAAATAATAAGGGATGCATTGTACTAAAGCTTATCGCATCATCGGGAATGGCGTAGTTGGCGTCAATCAAATGCCGATAATGGTGTGATGACTTGGCAAACAGTTGATGTCTCCATTCTTGCCACCAAAACTTGTATTCTTCTGTGATGAAAGAAGTCGGTGCCCAGGAGGATAGATCAATGTCTGATATGTCGACATCAGGAGGTAGATTGACGACTTTGTTCCAATCCATGACGCTGGAGATGACTTGTCTTGGTTTTACAACCTTGGCATAGCAGAGCTTGATCGGTAGTTGGCCAAATGCCTGTTGTCTTGCCGCTACCGATGGGTAATAGAATTCAAAGGATGGAGGAGCATTCTTCCCAGTTCCGAAAATATTAACTGGAATGGCTCGGGGAACAATGCTGGCCTTCATGATCACTTCGTTCTGAGGCACATTCCCATCGGTAAGGTGGAATAGCAAGGGGAATCGGTTGTCCTTGTCGATGTAAGGCCACCAAAGCCGTTCTGCAGCAGAGATTCCGTTGTAGAACTTTTGGAAGAATCTACCAAACTAGTCTGCATCTGCATCGGTTCCTGGCAGTACTATGGTGGCCTCGCCAAAATTGAGTGGCGGACGAGTTGTCGATTCATCATCCCTATATTTGTAATCTTCTGATATGTCCCTTGGGAATTGCTGGTTGAATAGGTCAAATTGAAGAACCTTGTACATGTGTGCATTCAACCACATGTTTATGAACCACCAGGGACCTCCAAGGTTGCCGATGGGCTCGCCTAGCACCAGGGACCGCTTGTGTGTCCTAGCTAGAAAGCGGTAGCAAGTCAATAGAAAGCGAAAACTTCTGTTGACACAAAAAGCGTCAGATCCGTGAACACCTCGGGCTATTACCCAAAGCTCGATGTCGAGGGCGTGCCAGTCGATTTGACCAATCAATCGACAAGGATGATAACTATGACAAACTGAACGAGACGACAGCGATGCGCCCAGACATCAAGGCTCAGATTGATCACGGATAACTAGAGCAGAGCTAGACGAGGCAAACAGCGATGCGCCCGGATTGCCAAAGCCTAGAGGTACTCCCAAGCGGAACTAACAAGGATTTTGACGGAGATCAAGGTGATGCAGCCCGTCGAAAGCTTGAAGAACTCGTTAAAGCTACAACTAATGCATAATAAGGGTAAATTGCGATAAAAGTAGGATAAAAAGTAGAATTTGTTTGTTTTTTGATTGATTGATATTCCATAGCCCTCGGGCTCATATTTATACTCCCGCATGGAGAGTTGTACAAAGACACGACACATATCTTTCCTAAAAACAAACTCCTACTTTAAAGGAAACTGACTCGCGCAGGAGCCGGATAACAATATTTATTCCCTAAACAAACACACCTATTTTAAAGGAAAATAAGCGACCCATGCAAGAGTCGGACACAAACCATTATATTAATACTGGCACAGAACACCAGTTTCCTTATACTCTTCGATGGAAACTTTCCATCGGCAGATCCCTGCAACTTCCTTCTTTGGTCACCGGTAGTCTTCCGCTGCCACCAAGTGCTAAATCACGCCCATCGGCATCGGTAATACTTTTCCGATCGGCAATCGGCAGCATCTTCTTCATCGGCAATCGGCAACCATCTTCCATCGGCAATCGGCAACAAGCCTTTATCGGCAATCGGCAAGACCCCTTCATCGGCAATCGGCAACGAGTCCTTATCGGCAGCAAAGAATCTTCATCGGCAGCAGCTCATCAGCAATCAGCAAAACCGCCAATTAACCCTTGTCGGCAAAGACTATCCAACTTCCATCGGCAACATACTTGGTCTTCCCGTCGACCATATCAACTCATACTTTACCGATGCCGATGGGGAATAGTCACCAGCCAGTCAAGCCTCAGCCCATTTGACACGTGTCGAAAAACGGTGTCAACACATGCCCCCCAGTTTCGGAGCGTATAACTTTACGCGCCGAAATTCTCTCCGCTGTAGCCGTTGCTGTAGCCGTTACCCCCGAGATAGGTGTACGGTTTCCTCGATCCCCGCGTGTGGAACTGCAATCTAATAATAAAACTCCTCGATTGTAGCATGAACAGTTACAGACCACCTTGACCACCGCGCGTATCTACCACGGGCCTCTCTACATTCCTGCACAGTGTGGAACAGAACCCCAAAATACCCCTGAACAGGATCATAAAAGTTACCGGGATCCAGACTACCTTTTTTACCCGAGCCCATTTTTACTTTCACCTCCCGGCCTTCGTCTTCAACCTTCGGCTGCCCTGAAGAACACAGGCTCAAGCAACAGTACTTCTTCACACTCCAAGGACGAATCAAACATTCTCTTGACTCCAATGGCGATCCAGGTCGACATCCCAAAGGTAAGACTCATTCCTCATCCAATCTAACCTCTCTTTTCTCCGCAAAAACCTGGTTTCATCCCTGTTCTTCTTTCTAATTCGTCCCCTTCTCGAACCCTAGGAGTTGTACAACAAAGTCATCATTCCCCTCGCTGGTTCCAATCTTAGCTGCCTAGGCCCAATGGGCAATCCAGACCCCACCTCCATCATCAACGCAGAAACCAACCGGATACCATTTAGATCCAAAAGCTTTGGTCTGGGATTGTGGAAAGATACATTTCGCTCATGGCCCAAGCACACCAAAGGATGGAAAAATTGGTACTTGAGGTTGGCCAGGTCACAGCAAGTATACTGGCAGGAGCGTGGCTTAGATCAATGCATTAGGCTCTCAATTGCCGATGCAGAGAAGAATGAGAACTTGATGATAGCAGCTTCATATTTTTGGTCCGACAGTATGAACGCCTTCCTTTTCAGGCACGGACCAACCACTCCTACCCTTGCTGATGTCTATATGCTGACTGGCTTGGACATTACCTCTGCCGATACGCTCAGCCTGTTTAACAGAAAAGCTGAGTACAAGATGAACATCCGCAGTATCGGCGGCTGGACAGGTTACATCCAAGAACACCAGAAAACCGGATCGGTAAGCCAACGGGAGCACGCCATCTTTTTAAACATGTGGTTAGAGAAGTTTATCTTCTGTGGCAAAACCATCGGCCCGACCACTATGCATCTCCCTGCGGCCGAACTGCTCGCCCATGGCACAAGGCTTCCTTTGGGCAGGTACCTCCTCGGGTCAGTTTACCGATTGCTGCACCAAGTATCCAATAAACTGCTGCTAGGAGAGCCCATCGGCAATCTCGGAGCCCTTGGTGGTTTATTAACCTCTGGTTGAATGCACATATGCACAAGGCCCTCGAGTTCGACCTATTTGCCCAAAAATTCCCGAGAGAGCTGTCAGAAGATTACCGATATGATGACGATGAATCGGCAACCCGAGCTCCGCTTAACTTTGGAGAAGCCATCATAACACTGTTGGGTACCGATGCCGATGTAGAGCACTTCGGCTACTTTTTCCAGAGGTTTTACAACGGACTTCCCTCCTCAGAACGGAGTTGGTGGCCATATCTTGATGAACAGAACCAGTTCCCACTGCTCTTCAACTTGACCGATATGAGCTTGCTTGAGAACCAAGCAATCATGAGGGCCAGCATCACTCCCCGAGCCCTCCCGGTAAACATTTTTGGATCTGGGAAGAATGCCCCACCATCGTACGAGTTTTACTATCCATCGGCAGCGGCAAGACAACTGGCATTTGGCCAACTGCCGATCAAGCTATGCTATTCCAAGGTAGTAAGACCCAGACAGACAATCTCCAGCAATCTGGATTAGAACAAAGTCATCAGCCTCCCTGCTGATGCCGATTTGTCAGACCTTGACTTGTCCTCCTGGACGCTGACTTCCTTCATTACCAATGAGTTCAAGTCTTGGTGGCAAGAGTGGAAGTGCCAATTACTCGCCAAGTCTTCGCACTACTATCGGCACTTGATCGACGCCGATTACCTCATTCCCGACGACACAGTAAGTTCGCTATCCGATGTACTTTCATTATTTTATTTGTCATCAGTATCATCACTCCTCTGCACCTTTATATTTGACAGGCCGATGATCCAGTCCCCACAATGAGCAATAGTGGCAGACCTTTCAAACTTCGGATGATGGGCCCTATATCGATCATCGGCAACAAAGCCCCGACGTTGGCTGCCTTCACGCCTCAACAGGTACCCCTGCCGATGCCTACAACAGCTCAGGCTACATCGGCTGCCGCTGTTGCCTTCACGCAAACTTATGCAGTAAACTCTTTACTTGTACCGATCATACACTGTTCCATCGGCAACATTTACCTTGCATAACTCGCTTTGTATTTTCAGGCATTATGGTCATCGGCATCTGCTCACAGAATACAACTAACTTCTGATCCTGTTGCCGATGCCCCCCAGTCTTCATCCAAGCGGATTGGCTCTCCTACCGCTGCGCCGACAAAGAAAAGGCGCTTGAGGCTGGCTTCTCCTCCGCCATCGGCTCCAACTGCACCACCAGCTACCGATGCGTTGCCAGTAGAGCTTCCAGCTCCAGTCGCGCCACCTGCCGATGGGTCGTTGGTAGGAGTTCCATCGACCTCCGTACCTGAACAGCCGATGGATGACGCCCCCGTCCAGGAGATCGAAACGGCATCAGCATCGGCACAGGCTCTGGTGATTGAAGAAACAACTCCCGCCATAGCAACGGAGGTTTTGGCGTCAGCATTGCCAACCGGATTATCTGGCGAAGGAACCACTCAAGCTCCCGCAGCAGCAACGACATCGGCATCGGCACCGTCGATCCAGGTCCCCGATGACATAGTGCCATTGCAAGAAACCGCCACTACATCGGAGGCGATACCAGCAACAACCACGTCAAGACTAGAAGCGTCAGTTGCCTCCCCAACACAGGCTCAATCATCGGCGTCCGCTGCCGATGTTCAAGATGAAGCTGGACCATCTGGCATGCCAAGCCCCAGGCAGGAGATCTGCTTCAAGACGATAAGTAGATTACCTTAAAGCTCATAGTATAGTTTTACAATCAGCATATTTTAACCTCTGTTTTCAGGCCAAAGACTCTCCGGACAGCCTCTTCTCCTACAGTCTAAACCTTCAAACCGGAGATGAGCGCCAAAGTCGCCTCCAAGCAGATAGTCTATTCTCCTTCGTCGTCGACGTTCCTGATGACGATGAAGAGGAGAGCTCCCACCCGGCTCTATCAGCAGAAGTCAAGTCCAAACTTGAGGAGTTGCTCTCCCTACTGCTGCAAGATACTTCCCAACTTGTCCAGGACTCATCGGCGGCAAGGATTATATTCAAAGATATCCAAAGCTATCTTTCCGCCGATGCAGCAGAAACCATCCTTCAAGCGGCTTCCATTGACATCAAACAAATTCAGTACCAGCGGCTTACTCGTCGCATTGCCGATAGAGCGGCCCAAGCCAAGAGTGAGGAAGAGAAGTTCAGATTTAAAGGCCTTGCCGATGAGAAGCACAGAAGCATCGGTCAAGCCAAAACTTCCATCGGCAACCTCGACCAGGAAATCTCTCGGCTATCGGCGAGGAAAGAGGAGCTGTTGGTAGAACTGCAACAGATTGAAGAGGGTCTGACAGCCACCCATCAACAGAAGACCCAACTGTCTGACTCCATCGGGGCTTTGCAGCAAGAAAGGGATCAATATGCTCGGCAAGCTATCTCATGGAAGAAGAAAATCAAACCAGTTGAGGGCTCTGCCGATGCTGACGCTCGGGAGTTAGATGAAATAGACCAAATTCGCCTGCGCGCGATAAATGTTATTCATTCCTTATTTTGATGTCTGTAGTATCGGCAGGAATGTAACCTGATACCTAATTTTGTTTTGTAATATAACGCCAGTTTGCTTCTACCGATGTTTTTATAAGTTTACTTTTCATCGGCATTTGACTAAGCATCATGCGTCTACCCATACGCTAGGGTAATATCTCTTCAAGTATTTGCCATTGATCGCCCTAGAAAACGTCATTCCCTCGAGGGTTTCCAAAATGTACGCATTACCAGGAGCAGACTGTTTTATCCGATAAGGACCTTCCCAATTAGGGGACCACTTTCCAAACTTAGAGCTCTTAGTCCCAATCGGTAAAATCAGCTTCCAAACCAAATCACCATCGGCAAATTCTTTTACCTTTACTTTCTTATCATACCATCGGGCAACCCTCTTCTTGTTCTCTTCAATACTAATTAACGCTCTTAACCGATGACCTGCCAAATCTTCTAACTCATCTTTCATCAGAGTAATATAATCATCGGTCGTCAACTGATCTTGAAAAGATAATCGCCTAGAACCAGTTTTGATTTCCCAAGGTAGGACAGCATCGTGTCCATAAACCAACTGATACGGCGAGACCTTGGTTGCACCATGACAAGCCATCCGATACGACCATAAGGCTTCGTTTAATACCATGTGCCACCTTCTGGGGTTTTCCTCGATCTTGCGCTTTATAAGCTTAATAACTCCCTTATTAGTTGCTTCAGCCTGACCATTAGCTTGAGCATAATAAGGAGAAGAATTTAATACCTTGAAACCCGTGCTAGCAGCAAAGTCATCAAACTCTTCCGATGTGAACATGGTCCCTTGATCGGTAGTAATGGTCTGAGGAATACCAAATCGGTAAACAATGTGCTCCTTAACGAAATCCACCATGTTTGCCGATGTCACCTTCTTCAACGGAATTGCCTCAACCCATTTGGTGAAGTAATCAGTAGCAACAAGTATGAACTTATGCCCCTTGCTCGACGGCGGATAAATTTGGCCGATGAGATCAATGGCCCACCCTCTGAACGGCCAAGGCTTGATTATAGGATTCATTGCCGATGCAGGTGCCCTCTGCACATTACCAAACTTCTGACAGTCCTGACACCCGAAATAATTGAAGCAATCTTCAAGGATTGTCGGCCAATAATACCCATTCCGCCTAATCATCCACTTCATCTTGAATGCCGATTGATGCGCTCCACATACACCTTCATGGATCTCACCCATCAACGCTTTGACTCTTCTTTGCCAAGACACCTAAGCAAGACCCCATCAATTGTCCGATAATACAACTCATTATCAAGGAGCACATACTTGGTAGCTTGGAACCTTAGACGTCTTTCAACCTTCCTGGATGGATTCCTCAAGTAATCGGCAATTCCCTTTCTCCAGTCATCGGCACTCATTACCGATGTCGTGACTTCCTGAATCGGCTGATGTCCTGAGGCATTCTGTGCCAGCCGATTAGCCTCTTCATTATGCAGCCTTGGAATGTGCTCAAGGCGGTATTCTTTGAACTCCTTCAACAACCGCAGACACCGCTCATGAGCCGCAATTAACACTTCACTTCGGCACTCATATGTCCTGATCAGTTGATTGATCACCAACATGGAATCACCGAATATTTCAACGACATCGGCATGCACTTCCCTGAGTAGTTCTAACCCTTTAAGCAAAGCCTGGTACTCAGCCTGATTGTTCGTTGAAGTAGCAACAATCGACAAAGAAAATTCGTACCTCTGTCCTCGGGGTGAAATTAACAGAATACCGATACCTGCTCCATCCTTGCACGTAGACCCATCAAAGAACAGAGCCCAAGGGGCAATTTCAACAAAGCCCACCATATTGCAGTGCTGAGTGACAAAATCGGCCATCACCTGACCCTTAACAGCCTTTGCCGATTCATACCTTAGGTCAAATTCAGATAATGCTAGAATCCATTTACCGATTCGCCCACTCAAAATCGGCATTGACAACATGTACTTGACCACATCATCTTTGCAGACAACAGTGCATTCGGCCAACAGTAAGTAGTGTCTTAATTTAGTACAAGAGAAATATAAACATAAGCACATTCTCTTTGTGGCCGAATACCTGGTTTCAGCGTCCACCAACCTTCTGCTCAGGTAATATATTACACGCTCCTTCCCTTCAAACTCTTGAATTAAGGCTGACCCGATAACACCGTCATCGGCAGACAAATATAACCTGAAAGGCCTCCCGTGCTGAGGTGGAACTAAGATTGGGGGATTTACCAAGTACCTTTTAATCTCTTCTAAGGCTGACTGCTGCTCTTCTCGCCATATAAATTCCTGATTGGCTTTCAACTTTAACAGAGGACTAAAAGATTTAATCTTACCAGACAGATTGGATATAAATCTTCTAATGAAATTAATCTTGCCGATCAGAGACTGCAGCTCAGTCTTGTTTTTGGGAGCAACTACCCTGTTAATTGCATCAATAGATTTTCTGCCGATTTCAATGCCTCTTTGATGCACCATGAAGCCCAGAAACTGCCCTGCCGATACGCCAAACGCACACTTGTTAGGATTCATCTTCAGCCCATGCTTCCTTGTGCACTCCAATATCTTCTGCAAATCGGCAAGATGCTTCTTGAAGTCTCCAGACTTAACCACCACATCATCAATGTAGATCTCAACAATTGTGCCGATGTACTTATGAAAGATAAAATTCATCGCCCTCTGATAAGTGGCACCGGCATTCTTCAAGCCAAAAGTCATGACTACCCACTCAAACAAGCCGACGTGACCCGGACATCGGAAAGCAGTCTTGGGTATGTCTTCTTCAGCCATGAATATTTGATTGTACCCAGCATTACCATCCATGAAGCTAATAATTTGATGTCCGGCAGCAGCATCGATCAGCAGATCGGCAACGGGCATCGGGTAGCCATCCATCGGCGTAGCCTTGTTCAAGTTCCTGAAATCAATACAAACACGAAGTTTTCCATTCTTTTTATACACAGGAACCACATTAGAAACCCAATCGGCATATCGGCATTGCCGGATGAATCCAGCCTCGATTAACTTGGTAATCTCAGCCTTAATGTCGGGTAGGATGGTAGGATTGCATCGGCGCGCCGGCTGCCGATGTGGCTGAAAACCAGACTTGATGGGTAACCGATGTTCAACTATCGACCGGTCTAAACCAGGCATCTCTGTATAGTCCCAAGCAAAACAATCTTTATTCTCTTTTAATAAATCAATTAACTGCCGCTTACATTGGGAATCTAACTTAGCACTAATAAAAGTAGGCCTAGGTTTACTACCATCGCCGATGTCAACCTTGAGAAAGTCATCGGCAGACGTGAAGCCCTGCCCCAACTTTCCGTCATCGGCGAACTGATCCATCAAAACTCCTCCTCAGGACCGACTGCTTGGATCGGTTTGATGCGGTAATCGACGACTTTGAGGAACTCTTTGTCCCAGGCTTCGCCAGATATGCACCTGGTCTGCTCATAAGTGTCTAACTCCGCCGATGCAACAGTAGATGGGGCCTCACCGCGGACGACTTCAATCCTATCCCCAATCCACTGTACCAAGCTCTGATGCATAGTAGAAGGGATACAGCAATTAGCATGAATCCAGTCCCTCCCAAGGAGTAGGTTATAGGTGCCTTTGCCGCTGATTACGAAGAATGTTGTCGGCAAAGTCTTGCTGCCGATGGTTAGTTCAACACATACGGCTCCCATGGCAGTTGACACATTGCCTTCGAAGTCCTTGAGCTTCATGTCGGTCTCGACCAAGTCCTGATCGCCTTTACCAAGCTTCCTGAACACAACATAGGGCATTATGTTGATCGACGCGCCGCCATCTACTAGCATTTTGGTCATCGGTTGACCATCCACCCTACCCTTAACAAAAAGAGCCCTCAGGTGCTGCCTCTCGTCTTCGGCCGGCTTTTCGAAGATAGCCGCCATCGGGTCCAGCACCAACTGTGCCATCTCGGCAACCTCTTCATCATCGCTGACGGGTGCCATAAACTCCATCGGCAACATGACAACCATGTTTATATCTGCCGATGGGCCTCTGTCCTTGCGCTTCGGCCTCCATTGCTTCTCCTCCGAGGGTTCTGTACTGTCATATAAGTCATCGCGGCGCTGGCGCTGAATTCTCCTCTTCTGAGTCTTAGTCAAACCCTTAGGGCACCAGGGAGGAAGCTTGGTCTTCCAGATAGGTTGATGCTGCCTCTCACTGCTCACATCGGCACTTCTTCCGATGTTGGGCTCGCCGGAGAATATCTCCTCGTCGGGCGCTCTAGCGTTGGCCATCTCCTCGAGCTCCCTCTAGTCAACGCGCCTGCCAAGCCAATCATGGGCACTGAGTTTGCCCCCCAGTTGGTCATGTGCCGATCTGTCTTCTCTGAGCGGCCGGGCGTACCTGGGTGCCTGATCATCAAAACAAGGTCGCTTACCTGACCGATCGGCTGCGTAGTACCCATTGCATTCCAGACAGTTATCGGTAGTGGGCAGCTTGATGCCTTCTTCCCAGCAATGAACAAAGAAGGGACACCTCCAGTGGTCCTTATGTCAAAGCCATTCCCGATGCTCTTCTTCTTCTTGCCGATACCGTTCCTCACGTGATTGCCGATGATATCGCCTTGGCTGTTTGTGAGTAATCACCATTCCGGGACCCCTGTTGGCGCTGTTACCTTCATCGGCAACCTTCTTACCTTTTCTGTCATCGGCAAACTTTCCTGCGTCGCGCTTAGGCACTTGGTAGTTAGGATCTACCGATGAATTCCTTCTAGCGGCTTCCGATGTCAGCACTTTGGTTTTGTCATTGATTTCCACCATCTTGTTTGGGAACGGGTGCTGATCTATCTTCATCGGCTTCTGGGCTTTAGAGCTTTCAAACTTAATACGCCTAGACTCGATCTCCGACTGCAACTGCTGCCTGAATACTTTGCAGTCATTGGTACTGTGTCAGGTTGCATTATGCCACTTGCAGTACCTAATCTTCTTGAGCTCTTCGGCCGATGGAATCACTTGATTGGGCGCCAACTTGATTCGCCCCTCTTGCAGCAATAGGTCAAACATCCTATCGGCCTTCGTGATATCAAAGGTGAACCTTTCTGTTTCTTTTTGGCCGAACGGACAAGACACAGGCTTCTTATCCTTCACCCATTCGGCCGCATCGACATTCAGCTCTTCATCCGATCCAGAGTCTTCTTCTCTCCCGATGAAGGTCACCTTCTTGTTCCAAGTCTTCCTGGGCTCAAAGGCTTTGACATCCTGATCGGCAATCCTCTGCACCAGGTGACTTAGGCTCTCAAACTCCTGGGACGCATACTTGTCCTTGATGTGCGGCAGTAACCCTTGGAAAACCAAATCTGCTAGTTGCCGATCATCAAGCACCAGACTGTAGCACTTGTTCTTCACATCCCGCAGCCTCTGCACAAAACTTTCTACCGATTCGTCGTTGCGCTGTCTCATTTTAACCAAATCGGTAAGCTTCTTCTCATGTATGCCAGCAAAGAAGTATTTGTGAAATTGCCTCTCCAGATCGGCCCATGTAATTATAGAATTTGGAGGCAATGATATGAACCATGTGAAAGCCGATCCAGACAATGATGACGAGAACAGTCTCACCCTTAATTCCTCCCTGCTGGCAGCCTCCCCGCACTGGATAATGAAGCGGTTGATGTGCTCCATCGTCGACGTGTCGTCTTGGCCGGAGAACTTGGTAAAATCAGGCACCTTGTACCGATTTAGGAGAGGAATCAAGTCATATGCAGGCGGGTACGGGGTCCGATAGGAGTATGTATTGACCTTGGGTTTGATACCGAATTGCTCCTTCATGACTTCGGCAATCTTACCGACCCAATACGCATCCTGCTCCTGCCGACTCATTGGCTGATTATCGACTGGTGGAGTCGGCTGACGCGCCTCTTGGAGATGTGCAGTAGTCGTGGGCGCAGCACCAGTCATCTGGACGCTATGCATCGGCTGATTTACCGATGGATAGATTGGCATGCTTGGCGGAGTCGGCTGACGCGCCCCTTGAAGATATGCAGTTGTCGCAGGCGCAGCATCAGTCATTTGCATGCTATGCATCGGTTGGCTTACCGATGGATGATTTGACATACTTAGCGGAGTCGGCTGAACTGTTACGTTCATCGGTTGTTGTACCGATGATCTGCCTTGGATGTAAGCTGGGCCTCCATAATAACACATTGGCGCGCCGGGCTGCTGAGCTGGTGGCTGGTTGACCCATCCCATATTGTAAGGCATCGGCATGTGATTTGCCGATGGTTGATAGATGACCAGAGCATGCGGCTCTTGAATCTTGGAGCAATTGATCACCAGGTTGCCTTGGGGATACGGAGCTCCGGCCTGAGCGTTTGCCGCCAGAGATTGACTACCGGTGGTTATAATATGTTGCATCGGCACAGAGCTTGCCGATGGTGGCATCAGAGGTAGGTTGGGGATCACTTGGAGATCATCTGATGGCACTTGTATGGTTGGAGCAGGCGCGGAGTTGTGCATCACATGAGCCATCGGCTGTGGCTGTGCTACCGATGCTGTAGAGTTCTTCCAGGTTGAACCGTCTCCCTGTACCAGGTTAGAGCCAGCATATAGATTCGGAGGCATACCGTATCCCCACCAGTTAGTGGGGGCTGGTCCTGAAGTTGCCGACGCGGCTGGATCTGCGTTGAACTTGGTAGCATCGCCGGCGTTCGGTCTTGGTGACGTAGCCACATCGGCAGACGGTTCCACCGGGGTGGAAGACGCCATCTGAGCCGCCGATGGGCTTGCAGATGCCATCCCAGGTTGATGGTACGCTGGGCTGGCATATCGCGGTGCATGTCCTTCTTTGAATGTTTGTGCAACAGCATTGTAGACACTATTGGACAACACGCCAGAGTGGTTAATCAAAGCTTGACTTACAGCGGCGTTAACCATCTCTTGTAGCTTGCCAGGGTTGGCGTCGTACGTGACCTGCCGTGGCAACGGCGGATCTTGCTTCTGAATTGTTTCGCCGCTCCTGCTGAGGCTGAAAGATTTGAGATACAACTGCCTGTATTCCTCCATAGCCCGCTCCATGGCCTGCTTCTGATCATCTTTCAGATCGGCCTCAGACACTTCAATGGCATTCCTCTGATTACCATCGGCGTGATCAGCCATGCCGGCTGTGTAGATTTGTATAATCAGGTCCCACTGGGCGTGCCAAAAGAGGTGTTGACACAAAAAGCGTCAGATCCGTGAATACCTCGGGCTATTACCCAAAGCTCGATGTCGAGGGCGTGCCAGTCGATTTGACCAATCAATCGACAAGGATGATAACTATGACAAACTGAACGAGACGACAGCGATGCGCCCGGACGTCAAGGCTCAGATTGATCACGGATAACTAGAGCAGAGCTAGACGAGGCAAACAGCGATGTACCCGGATTGCCAAAGCCTAGAGGTACTCCCAAGCGGAACTAACAAGGATTTTGACGGAGATCAAGGTGATGCAGCCCGTCGAAAGCTTGAAGAACTCGTTAAAGCTACAACTAATGCATAATAAGGGTAAATTGCGATAAAAGTAGGATAAAAAGTAGAATTGGTTTATTTTTTGATTGATTGATATTCCATAGCCCTCGGGCTCATATTTATACTCCCGCATGGAGAGTTGTACAAAGACATGACACATATCTTTCCTAAAAACAATCTCCTACTTTAAAGGAAACTGACTCGCGCAGGAGCCGGATAACAATATTTATTCCCTAAACAAACACACCTATTTTAAAGGAAAATAAGCGACCCATGCAAGAGTCGGACACAAACCATTATATTAATACTGGCACAGAACACCAGTTTCCTTATACTCTTCGATGGAAACTTTCCATCGGCAGATCCCTGCAACTTCCTTCTTTGGTCACCGGTAGTCTTCCGCTGCCACCAAGTGCTAAATCACGCCCATCGGCATCGGTAATACTTTTCCGATCGGCAATCGGCAGCATCTTCTTCATCGGCAATCGGCAACCATCTTCCATCGGCAATCGGCAACAAGCCTTTATCGGCAATTGGCAAGACGCCTTCATCAGCAATCGGCAACGAGTCCTTATCGGCAGCAAAGAATCTTCATCGGCAGCAGCTCATCAGCAATCGGCAAGACCGCCAATTAACCCTTGTCGGCAAAGACTATCCAACTTCCATCGGCAACATACTTGGTCTTCCCGTCGACCATATCAACTCATACTTTACCGATGCCGATGGGGAATAGTCACCAGCCAGTCAAGCCTCAGCCCATTTGACACGTGTCGAAAAACGGTGTCAACAACTTCCTACACAATTCTAGTATGAATTGAAAGACAAGTGCGGAAAGTAATGCGATAATAAAGAGCTAGGGAAAGAGATGCTTGACACAGTGATGTTTTGCCGAGGTATCGAGGAGTCGACACTCCCCCGTAGTCCTCGTTGGAGCACCTTGCAAGGTATAGCTCCCCCTCAATCTCGCGCAAGGGATGAGTGCTCTCTACGGGCTGATTCTTCGCCACTCCGGCTCGGTGAATCGCCCACAACCGATCACAACGTCGATGGAGAAAGGCCGCCGACAATCCTCCGGCGATCACCTTCCTCCGAGCACCACCGGACCGTCTAGGTGATGTCGATCACCAAGAGTAACAAGCCTCGATCTTCGCTTGACTCACTCAAGCTTCACAACTAGAGGATGCACACTTGAACTCTTGGATGAACTAGAGGAGAGGATGGATGGATTTGCGAATCACTCTCTCTCTCTCTAGGGCTCTTGCTCTCTTCCCAACCTTCTCAACAAACTCAGCAACTCAAATGAGCAAAGGCAAGGTGGGAGAGAAGTGGGAGGGGCTATAAATAGACCCTCAGAAAACTACATCGGGCTGGCAACTTAAGTTGGTGACGGACGCTCTGTCGACTAGGCGACGGACGGTCCGTCGCATGCCCCAACGGCTAGTTCTGTTCATAGTTTGGGCGATGCACGCTCTGACGCCTAGGCGATGGACGCTCCGATGCCCTGCCCAATGGCTAGTTCTAACACACTGTTCCCAGCGACGGACGCTACATCACTGGAGCGACGGACGCTCATCCCAGCGTCCGACGCTACACTCTGGCTCGGGCTGAAAAACACCCTCCCTGGAAGGTGGACGGACGCTCTTCCCAGCGTCCGACGCCTGGCCGACGGACCCTGAAAAACTTAGCCAGAAAACATCTCGACGGCAAGGTCGACGGACGCTGTGGACTCAACCACCCAGCGTCCGACGCCTTTGTCCGACGCGACGGACAGTGTCCGACGCCTCCGTCAGGAATGTCCGACGCCCAGAAAACAGTTCTATCAACTTCGTTTTTCATCGCGATGAATATGGAAGTTGTTCTAGGCTATCTTACGGTCAACGTAGGCTTGCTTAGAGCTAAGGATGTCAAGTGTGCAACACACCTAAGTCATGAAGCTTTCCTAAGTCAAGCTACAAGTCTCAACCCCTCTTAATAGTACGGTCAAAGATAAAAAGACAAGCCCTATCTATTTCTAAGTGCCCTTCATCACCTTATGGCACTTAGCCTATCATTCTAGGGTCTTCATCATGTCTCCTTGAAATCCGAAACGATATCCATCTTGGGGGCTAAGTGATGACCATTAATGCTCATTCTTGTTCATCACTATGGCTAAGCTACGCATAGCCTCTGCAAAACACACGTTAGCCATAATAATCTCTAATTGTCGTTAATCACCGAAACCAACTAGGGCCATGATTCTTCAATCTCCCCCTTTTTGGTGATTGACGACAATAAAACCTCGAGTATGGATAAGAGTTATGGTTTAGACTTTATGGTGACTTGGAATGGTTGAGCAAGGGTTAGTGAATTTGTAATGAAGCATACTTGCTCACCCAAGCCAAATCACAAATCATGGTACTCATAGATATGAAAGTAAAGAGGAGTACCTCATGATATTCTCAAAAGATGTGTCGGAGTATAGCGCGAAAGCTCAATTATTATTTAAGCATAGAGATATATCATGAAACATAAGACAACTCACAAGATATATTAGTGATAACCGAGAGTTTGTCACATCCAACCATATAAACATCAACCAAAGTAATCATCACATCACACATATAAACAAATGCATAAAAGTAGACATGATGAAAGAGTACGGGGAAATTAAGCATACAAAGATCCAAATCCCTCCCCCTATCTCTATACTCGACCCTCTCTCCCCCTTTGGCGTCTAGCTCCAAAAACTAAACGTCTAGGGATGGAGAAGAAGGTGGAGGAGCTGCAGCCTTGCGATCGAGCATGATGAAGTCCTGAAGGTCTGACTCGTCTGACTCATCATCTGCCTCGTCCTCTGCAAGTGTAGGTGCAGCTGGAGGGACCTCTGGAGCTGATGTCTCAACTAACTCCCCCTGAGGCTCAACTGGTGCCTCTGACGGTCCTACCTCTGTAGTAGCGGGCCTGGGAACCCGACGAGTGAAGACTCGAGGCGAAGGGGACGGTGTCACTGCTAGTGCAACTAGTGACACTGCTGCTGCAACCTCTGCTGGCTGAGTCTGAGCTGGAGAGGAGACTGCCACTGTAACTACCTCATCAGCTAGTGAGATGGCATCTGTCTAAAATGCAGCCGGAGGAGTGGTGACAGTCTGTGTGGACTGCTCGGGTGCGATCTCCGACGAGGCAACTGAAGACATGTGGGTGCCCGTCGCCGGAGGATCCACTGCAACCTCTGGAGCTGGTGAGACTAGCTGAGCTGCTCCTGGGGAGTCTTCTCCTGTGATCTGTAGGAAAGAGGCTGACAGATCTTGCGAGGCCTCTGCTATGGTAGTTCCCCGGATAGGAGTGAATCCTGTCTAAAACTCTCCGGGCGAAGCTAACCAAGAAGACACCTGGGTCCTCGGAGACTGATACGCGGGAGAAGCTGGTGCCTGGAATGGAGGAGTAGTTGGTGCCTGACTCTGCTGTCCTCCGGACGGTAACGTTGGAGTCGGAACCACTACTACTGGAGGCTGTGGTGGTGAGGTGAACTACTGCTGCTGCGAGACTCTGGGCAACTGAAACTGAGGAGTGGAAGTCTGCCCGGAGCTGGAGGCTAGAAGACGCTCAAGTAACAACGTATGTGTCTTCTGAATCTCTGCCTGCTGTAGCTGATAGGCTAAGAATTGGCGCTGGAACTCATCCTGCCTAGCCTATGTCTGAGCCTGAGCTACGAGCTGCTACTCTATAAGCCTCCGTAAATCGGCAGCCTGTCGCCTCTGCTCCTCTGCCTGGCGTGACTGCTCCTCCTGCATCCTCGAGAGAATGGTAAGCAATGTGGCCTCTGAGGTGCTGGAACCTGGAGCTAGAGCTGCTGCGGCTGTGCCTGACCCTCCTGCCTCATGGTCATGAGGCATTGGTGCATACTCGCGCACTGGCTGGTGTTTCTCGTCAGAACTGTCAGAGTCTAGGTCCTCTCTATAGACTGTCTTGGCAGCTGTGTCAATCTCTGCGTCTAGATCTGCCAGCTCTGTCTGAGCAATCTGCTCAACTTTGGCGTCCGTGACCTCTGCTGACTGAGGTGGCACACCGGCCTACCTGGTGCCTAGTCTGTAAGCTCTGCTAGGGCGAGGCAGGTTTCCATGCATCACTAATTGACTCATCGAGTATACTGGAAACTCTGTCGCTGACCTGGTGAGAGTGACTCTCATGGCTCCTGTGCGGGCCTTGGCAACTATAAGATAGGAGATCCAATGAGCAAACTGCAGCTGCCACTAACCCCTGAACCCAGCGGCTATGATATCCTCAAGCTCGCTAACAATCAGATCCCAGAGGTCGAACTTCTCCTTCCGGACGACATGAGCAAGGAGCCAAAGGTGTAAACGTGTAATAGTATCCCGAGCTCCAATCCGAGGGAGAATGGTACGCCTGAGTACCTCGTGGAGGATCCGAGCAAGTGGAGTGAGGTCACGTGGTGTACGGCTCGAACCCTCAGTGAACGGCTGCTGAAAGCACGGCCTCACGAAGTCAGTAGATGGCACTATACCATCGTGAGGTCGGCGAGGGGCCTCCTGATCCCCATAGCACAAACTATGAATCCTCGTAGGAGAGGACTCTCGGTGGAAGAGCTCTCTGAACCGAGCTGCTGTAACCCTGAAGTCACGTCCCTGGAATCCGAAGTCTAGGAACTCGTGATCAGGGGAGATCCATAGAGAAGCATAGAACTAATACACCCAATCCTTCTGATATGCTCCTGATCGTCCCATCAGATCTGATAGACCCTGAATATACTGAAGATGCTGCAGGATCTCTGGACTACCAATCCCCTCTATATGGGCAGATGGGCACACCCTGTGAGCCCTAAGAAGAGCATCAGTGTCGATGTAAGCTCTGTAGAAGTCCTCGTGAACCGTGGTACAGAAGTCTCGTCCGGTACGAGGGTCCCTCTGAGGTGGGAACCAGGACTGAAAGTCCACGAAACGGAGTAATTGGACTTGCTTCGCTATAAGAGCTCGCACCTGGTGCCTCACTGCGTCTGGGAGCTGAGGTCCTGGAGGACTAGTGGTGCACCAGGGCCTCTGGATCGGGTAACTCGGCGGCTCATCAACTCACCAATTGAGGAGTGGCCCGCGGCCTCTGTCTACTCAGTCTCTGGGACTGGCTCTGTCTCCTCTGCCTCAATAGCCTCAACGGGCTCTATCTCTGGACGCGTAGGGGACTCACGACGCGCTCCACGACGAGGTGAGAGCCTCAAATTGGCGCGACGTCCTCCTTGCTCCGCTATCTCAGCTGCCTCTGCCACTGCAAGCGCTGCTGCTGAATCTGGATCCATCAAAGGCCTCTTGCGCTTCCGTGATATGACCTTTTTCTTGCCCTTTCCCCGGTTAGTGGGTGGACGCGGTGGAGGTGGAGGGTCACCACCACTACCGGGAACGGGACCGACATTGTTCATTCTTGCCATTTACCAAACTTGTGCAATCAAACCGCTAACAAGGATTCTCAACAATCAAACCACAAGCTCACTGCCTACTGACAATGCACAGAACAACCAATCCGCAAGAGTGGCACGCTGGCCCTGGACTGTCCTTGCGAGGCTTTGCCTCGTTCCGTACTCACGGGCTTTGCCCCGAGTTCACTGCCACTGCTCAACTGACCCTCTGATCAACTGACCCTGCTCGTTAGATAGATAGGAGTATACCATAATCATATAACTAGAGGTGAGCAATGTCTAGTGAGAAGCATGAATTTAGGTAAGGAAAGATCGAGATGTTACCCCCCTTGATGGACTCCCTATGATGAGGTCTTGTGGATGAGCTTGAAGCATAGGTGTAGATCTTCTATTAATCACTTGGGGAGGAGGTTGTGGTGCATCAACATCACTAGCTTGAGCCTCGGCTTGATCTTGAGGGATGAAGGTATCTTCTTGTGCTTCCCTCACTTGTTCTTCATGAACTTGAGGCGTGTGAGGTGGAGAGGGTACTTGATTTTGATCATCTTCTACTTCTTCCACCTCTTGTGGGTTGATTGCACCAACGGGCATATTCTTCATAGCCTCCCTCAAGGGTTCATCACCTACATCATCAAGATTTTCATGCTCTTCTTGAGAGCCATTAGTTTCATCAAACTCCAAGTCATATATTTCTTCAACTAGGCCGGAGGCTTTGTTAAATACTCGATATGTCTTGGATTTAAGAGAATAACCAAGTAAGAAACCAATGTCACATCTCCTTTGGAACTTGCTCAAGTGTTGGCACTTCTTGTAGATGTACACTTTGCATCCAAACACTCGGAAAAAGGATATATCCGGTTTCTTCCCATTCACAAGCTCATAGGGGGTCTTCTTGAGAAGCCTTTGGACAAATAGTCGATTGGCCGCATAGCATGCGGTGTTGATTGCTTCGGCCCAAAACTTCTCGGAGATGTTGTATTCATCAAGCATTGATCTTGCAAGAGTGATAAGTGTCCGATTCTTCCTCTCTACTACACCATTTTGTTGAGGAGTATAGGTGGCGGACACTTCATGCTTGATCCCAACTTCATCACAATAATCTTCAATTTTGGTGTTTACAAACTCGGTCCCATTGTCACTTCTTATCTTCTTGATCTTCACATCAAACTCATTTTGGGCTCTAGTTGCAAACTTCTTGAATATTGATTGAGTCTCTCCCTTGTCTTGAAGAAAGAACACCCAAGTGTACCTAGAGTAGTCATCAACTACCACCAAGCAAAAGAGATTGCCACCAAGGCTAGCATAGGTGGTAGGTCCAAATAGATCCATGTGAAGTAGCTCTAGGACTTTTGAGGTTGACATGAAGGCTTTGGTTGGATGAGTGTTTGCCACTTGCTTGCCGGCTTGACATGCACTACAAAGTTTGTCCATCTCAAACACAACATCCTTCACACCTCTAACCAACTCCTTGACAATCTTCTTCAAAGTTGACATTCCCACATGTGTTAATCTTCTATGCCATAGCCAACCCAAAGAACTCTTGGAGAATAGACATGTTTGCAAACTAGCTTCATTTGAGGTGAAGTCCACTAGGTAGAGATTGTTGTGCCGAAACCCTTTGAATATCAATGATGAATCTTCAATCTTGGACACAACTACCTCATTTGGAGTGAAGAGACATTGGAAACCAAGATCACATAGTTGTCCCACCGATAGCAAGTTAAAGCTCAAAGATTGTACTAGCAAGACATTTGAAATTGATTGATCATTTAAGATTGCCACTTTGCCTAAGCCTTGCACTTTGCCTTTTGAATTGTCCCCAAAGGTAATCTTGTCTTGCCCTTCACAATCTTCCTCAAGTGTGGTGAACATCTGGGAGTCACCGGTCATATGTTGAGTGCATCCACTATCAATCACCCAATGACTTCCACCAGTCTTGTAGTTCACCTACACACAAGCAACTTGAAGTTAAGCTTGTTGTTTGGGAACCCACACTTGGCGAGGTCCCATAGCCTTGTCCACCAACTCCTTAGCAACCCATAGCACTTTGGGCTTGTTGTTCATCTTAGGACCGAGAAATACAACTTGGGGTCTACCCTTGGAGTCCTTGTTGATGATGAAGTGTGCATCATGAGCAAAAGTCCTTATGTGCTTGGGAAAGGTCTTGGGAGGTGGAGTCTTGCATTGGGATTCAAAGTGACCCTCTTGACCACATCCAAAGCACTTCTTGGGCTTGGGCTTTGATGTGTCATAGTTGTTTCTCATGGCCTTGTTCTTGTAGTAGTTCTTAGCTTCTATCTTGACCTTGGCCTTCATGATTTGGTTCTCCTTGAACCCAATGCCGGACTTGTCGGTCTTCATGATAGTGTTCATCAAGAGCTCACTTTGGAGGTTGTGGCCCTTAGTGAACTTCTCCAATCCACTTGCAAGCTTGATCTTCTCAACCTTGAGCTTTGCATTTTCCTCTTTGAGAGAGTTAATCAAGGTCATTGCATCTTTGTCATCTTGCTTGGCCGACTTGATAGTGAATGGCTTGCTTGCCTTGAGGTTGATTAGCTCTTCCTTGAGCTTGGAGTTTTCTTGCCTCATCTTCACATAGTCATCATGCTTTTCGGCCTCAACTACCTTCTTGCCCCTGCACTTAGCATTTTGCTCACTAGCAACTTCATCAAGCAAGTCCTCACAAGAAGTAGCTATATGACACTTAACAACCGGGTTAATAGCAACATGTGTAGCAAGATCATTTGAAAGCAATTCATTAGCTATCACAAGTGTACCATGTTCATTCTTAACTTGGTTGTAGTCATCTTTTAGCAAGTTGTATCTTGTATGGAGCTCTTGTGTTGACCTCTCAAGCTTATAATGTTTCTCATTAGCTTGCTTGAGTGAGGCTTTGAGCTCCCTAGTGCTAGATGAGAGAGTTTTGTTCTCAAGCTTCAAATCATCATTAGCACTAGACAAGTCATCAAGTTTAGCATGCAAGTTATCATTGGCTTTCTCTAGTGATTCACTTTTAGCTTTATACTTCCTAATGAGCTTAGTATATTTGTTGCAAATTACAATTAGCTCATCATAGGAAGGTGCCTCAAACTCATCATCACTATCATCACTAGAGCTATCCTCATCATCACTATCCTCTTTTTGTACCTTTTTGTCACCTTTAGCCATGAGGCATAGGTGTGTAGAGGATGAGCCCGGAGATGATGGAGGGGGTGGCGGTGGAGTAGATGACCCAATCACCAAGGCGGCCACCTTCTCTTCTTCACTTTCATCTCCGGACGAGTCACTTGTGTCTTCAATGTCGGTGAGCCAATCACCAACAATGTAGGTTTTGCCATTCTTCTTCTTCTTGTGGAAGTTGAAGTTCTTCTTCTTCTTGAATGGCTTGTCATCCTTCTTCTCCTCATCACTTGACTCATTTTTGTTGCCCTTGTTGTACTTGAACTTGTTGTTTGCTTTCTTGTTCTTGTACTTGTCTTTCTTCTCTTCGGGGCAAGCATGAGCCAAGTGTCCAAGTTTGCCACAATTGTAGCAATCCATCTTGGAGAGAGGCTTTCTTGAAGAGCTTGTGAAGAATTTCTTCTTCTTTGAGTCAAACTTGACTCCATTCTTGTTTAGCTTCTTCAACATCTTGGTTGTTTTCTTCACCATGAGAGCGAGGTCATCATCATCCTCATCATCGCTTGCACTCTCATACATGACTTGCATCTTGTACTTCTCCGAGGAGGATACCTTGAGTGCCAAGTCCTTCTTCTCCTCCTTCTCTTTTTCTTTCTTCTTGGAGGAGGAAGAAGAGCCACCATCACCAATCTTCATGTACATCTCATGGGCATTGATCTTGCCCAAGATTTGTGTTGGTGTAGCGGCGGAGAGATCTCCTTGGTGAAGAACCGTGACGATGTGGCCATACTTCTCAATGGGCAAGTGATAGCATGCATGGAAAATGAATTGAGCTTAGCCATGACCAAGTGATAGCATTCCTCACGATCACTCTTTGTGCCTTCGTGAAGAGCACAAATAGTGGTCCACAACTCAAATGCGTCTTTGGCATTACGCACTCGGTTGAAGACATCCTTGCTTATGCCACGAAAAAGAATGTTCTTCGCCTTGACATTGTGCTTATCAAAGTTGAGGTCCTCCGCAAAGAGAGTGCCTCCCTTTGTGGCAGCTTTGAGCACGCCCACGTCAACGGCCTCTAAATAGGCCTCCATACGAACTTTCCAATAAGGAAAGTCATCTCCATCGAACATGGGAGGTGGTCCATCCCCATGGGACATCTTGCTCTAGGTGGTGAAGCCTAATTTAGAGCAAACCTTAGTCCGATACCAATTGAAAGGATCAAGATGCCCAAGAGGGGGGGTGAATTGGGCTCTTTTTAATTTCTAAACAAGAATTAAACCTATAAAGAGCCAATTAACCCCTAGTGCTTACCGCTTGTGTGTCCTAGCTAGAAAGCGGTAGCAAGTCAATAGAAAGCGAAAACTTCCTACACAATTCTAGTATGAATTGAAAGACAAGTGCGGAAAGTAATGCGATAATAAAGAGCTAGGGAAAGAGATGCTTGACACGGCGATGTTTTGACAAGGTATCGAGGAGTCGACACTCCCCCTAGTCCTCGTTGGAGCACCTCCCAAGGTATAGCTCCCCCTCAATCCCGCGCAAGGGATGAGTGCTCTCTACAGGCTGATTCTTCGCCACTCCGGCTCGGTGAATCGCCCACAACCAATCACAACGTCGATGGAGAAGGGCCGCCGACAATCCTCCGGCGATCACCTTCCTCCGAGCACCACCGGACCGTCTAGGTGATGTCGATCACCAAGAGTAACAAGCCTCGATCTTCGCTTGACTCACTCAAGCTTCACAACAAGAGGATGCACACTTGAACTCTTGGATGAACTAGAGGAGAGGATGGATGGATTCGCGAATCACTCTCTCTCTCTAGGGCTCTTGCTCTCTTCCCAACCTTCTCAACAAACTCAGCAACTCAAATGAGTCAAGGCAAGGTGCGAGAGAAGTGGGAGGGGCTATAAATAGACCCTCAGAAAACTGCCTCGGGCTGGCAACTTAAGTTGGCGACGGACGCTTTGTCAACTAGGCGACGGACGGTCCGTCGCATGCCCCAACGGCTAGTTCTGTTCATAGTTTGGGCGACGCACGCTCTGATGCCTAGGCGATGGACGCTCCGACGCCCTGCCCAATGGCTAGTTCTGACACACTGTTCCCAGCGACGGACGCTACATCACTGGAGCGACGGACGCTCATCCCAGCGTCCGACGCTACACTCTGGCTTGGGCTGAAAAACACCCTCTCTGGAAGGTCGACGGACGCTCTTCCCAGCGTCCGACGCCTGGCCGACGGACAGTGTCCGACGGACCCTGAAAAACTTAGCCAGAAAACATCTCCACTGGAAGGTCGACGGACGTTGTGGACTCAACCACCCAGCGTCCGACGCCTTTGTCCGACGCGACGGACAGTGTCCGACGCCTCCGTCAGGAATGTCCGACGCCCAGAAAACAGTTCTATCAACTTCGTTTTTCGTCGCGATGAATATGGAAGTTGTTCTAGGCTATCTTATGGTCAACGTAGGCTTGCTTAGAGCTAAGGATGTCAAGTTTGCACCACACCTAAGTCATGAAGCTTTCCTAAATCAAGCTACTAGTCTCAACCCCTCTTAATAGTACGGTCAATGATAAAAAGACAAGCCCTATCTATTTCTAAGTGCCCTTCATCACCTTATGGCACTTAGCCTATCATTCTAGGGTCTTCATCATGTCTCCTTGAAATCCGAAATGATATCCATCTTGGGGGCTAAGTGATGACCATTAATGCTCATTCTTGTTCATCACTATGGCTAAGGTACGCATAGCCTCTGCAAAACACATGTTAGCCATAATAATCTCTAATTGTCGTTAATCACCGAAACCAACTAGGGCCATGATTCTTCAAAGATGCATGGTGGTAGGCCCGACTGCTCTGCCAAAGAAGATGAATTTTTCTAGCCACATATTCAGAAAGATGGCGTGCTCTCTTTGGCCTACCGATCCGGTCTTTTGGTACTCCTGAATATAACCGGTCCAACCACCGATGTTCCGCGTGTTCACCTTATATTCAGCCTTCCTGTGGAACAGGGCTGAGACATCGGCAGAAGAGACTTCCAGGCCATTCAGCATATGCACATCGGCAAGGGTTGGAGTGGCTGGTCCATGTCTGAATAGAAAGGCATTCATGGTGTCGGACCAGAAGTAAGAAGCCGCTATCATCATGTTTTCGTTCTTCTCCATATCGGCAATGGAGAGCCTGATACATTGGTCTAGATTGCGCTCTCCCCAATAAACCTGCTATGTTCTAATTACCCTAAGGTACCAGTTCTTCCACCCCTTGGTTGTTTTGGGCCATGAACGAAAAGCATCCTTCCATAACCCTAAGTTGAAGCACTAAGATTTAAAGGGGATGCGGTTGGCTTCTGCGTTGATCAAATTGATGGGATCTGGGTTTCCCATTGGGCCTAAGCAGTTGAAATTGGATTGCTCGATAGGGATTACTACTCTATTGTATAGTTCCTAGGTTTTGAAAGAGGAAAGAAGGATCAAAGAAAGAAAAGGGAAAAAGATTGCAAAATTCATACGGAAAAGGAACTTGTAGAAGACAGAGTAAGGGAGAAATCGATTTACTTTGGGGACGTCGACGTGGATCGCCATTGGAGCTGAGGGAGTTCTTGCGGTTCGTACTTGGCTTGGGGAGAGTACTGTTGCTTGAGCTCGAAAGGATGTTCTTCGGAGACGCCGCCGGAGGTTGAAGACGAAGGCAGGTGAAAAGTGAAAGTGGGCCTAGGGTAAAATGTAAGTTGGATCGTGGTGACTTTTATAGACCTAGGTTAGGGGTATTTTGGAGTTTCTGCTTGTACTGTACAGGAATGTGGAGAGGCCTGCGATGGATGTGCGCAATAATCAAGGAGATATGATTGGATTTGCAACTGTTTGTGCTATAGTCGAGGAATTTTATTAATAAATTGCAGTTCTACGTGCAGAGATCGAGGAAGTTGTGCAGTTATCTCGGAAGGAACGGCTACAGTAGAGAGAATTTCGGCGTGTAAAATATTATACACTCCGAAATTGGGGGTCATGTGTTGACACCGTTTTTTGGCATGTGTCAAATGAACTAAGACTTGTGTTGATCGGTGGCTGTTTTCTATCGACATCGGAAAGTTATCAGTCGAATTTGCCGATAAGAAAGAATGCTGCGGGAAAGATAAGTTTATTGCCGATGGAGGCTGGATGATTCTTGCCGATAAGGGTTAATTGGTGAAGTCAAGTTGCCCGAGCTACAAAGTTGTTGGTGCCGATTGCCGATGAGGAGATGTTGCCGATGCTGATTGCTGATAAGGATTGATTGGTGAAGACAAGTTACCAGTACAAGGTTGCCGATCGGGAAGTATTGCCGATGCCGATGGGCATGGAGTGCCGATGAGCACAGGGAGACTTAGCGTTTGACGTCAGCAGAGGATTACTGGTGGCTAAAGAAGGAAGTCGCGGATTGAAGGAATCTGCCGATGGAAAGTTTTCATCGAGGAAAAGACATAAGGAAACTGGTGATTTTATACCAGTATTATTATAGCAGTTTGAGTCCGACTCTTGCACAAGTCGTTTGTTTCCTTTAAAATAGGGGTGTCTGTTTAGGAAAATAATATTGTTATTTGGGTCCGACTCCTGCGCGAGTCAGTTATTTCCTTTAAAATAGGAGTTTTGTTTAGGAAAGGTACAAATCGTGTCTCTGTACAACTCTCCATGCGGGAGTATAAATATGTGTCCGAGGGCTGCGTGTAAAAATCAATTTACTCTTATTCTACTTTTACTGCAATTTATCCTTTATTGCATTAGTTTTAGTTTATCTACGAGTTCTTCAAGCTTCGACGGGCTGCATCATCTTGATCTCCGTCCAACCCTTGTAAGTTCCGCGTGGGAGTACCTCTGAGCTTTGACATCCGGGCACATCGCTGTTGTCTCGTTCAGCTCTGCTCTAATTATCCTGATCAAGTCTCAATCTTGACATCCGGGCATATCGCCGTTGTCTTGATTGAATCTTGTTCTAGTTATCGTCCTTGTCGATTAACTGGTCAAATCGACTGGCACACACTCAGATATCGAATTTCGGGTATAAGCCTGAGGTGTTCGCAGATCCTGACGCTTTTTGTGTCAACACAAATGGCTATGAGCTTCGCCCTGCTTGTATAGCCATGGTTTGGGAGAAATCTTTCTCTAGTCTTGGTTTAGTTTTAACTCCATTTGAGGATATGAATTATCCAAGTATAGAGGAGGCCCCAAACAAGACCAATTTGAGAGTTACCAATCCAAGTGGAATTTTGAACTTACATGAAGAATCAACCATAGAGATTGGAGAGGAATATGATATCAATGAGCATGGAATCTATTCTATAACTATCTCTTTAAATCCATGCTCATATGAGACATCTCCCATACCCATTGGTCTCTTTATCATTACTATTTATAACATCTTCAACACCCTCACTCTGTCTGTTTACAAAAACTTTAAAAGGGTGGTTGTCGATGCATATGTCTATCATAAATATTGTAGATCTCGTTCTGTAAATCTTGAGATAGGTAAAGAAGGGGAAACTATTTTTCTAAAAAACACATCTTGAAAGGTTTCCCTAGGACAAGCTTAGTGTCCTAAAACAAGCATCTCTCAGAGCTTAACATGAGTAGTCACCCTTTTTGTTGCCTACCTTGTGAAACGAGCATAGAAATATATGATTATATTCCCTCAGATATTTTTTTCACTAACCTTTCTAGGTATAGAACAGAAAGAATGAAGGAATAACAAGCATAAGGTATGCCCAACCAATCATCATGCAACATTCAACTACATTCATCCAATCTTGATTTTTGCAAAATTCATGCTTGGGGGATAACCCATCATAAAAACATCTTTTGCCATGTTTCTACATCATCTTATGTGTACCTACCTTTAAGACATGCTCAACTACTAAAAAAAATCATCCTACTCTTTCATCTTCACATGAGTAAATCTCCTTAATACTTTCATGCTACCTTTGTTTGCTATAGTATATGTTTAGGTTTTGAAGAATTTTCATATATCTTTTAAATTATGCATGGTGCTTAGTTTAAATCAAAGGTATTTGGATATTACTTCGAAAGGCTTTTAAATTAAGCATGGTGCTTAGGTTAAAATGTCTTCCTAAGTCAAATTACACGTGGTGTCTAGGTTGATTTTTAAACTCATAGTATGCTATAGTAGATATCGGATATTTTGTTGGACTAACCCCTATAGGAAAACTTTCAATATCAAATTGGGAAAGTCCTGAGAGAAACTCACATTGGAGATGAAGAGAGACACATGACCTTCAACAACTTTCACAAGAAAGACAACTAATTCATCAATAGATGAATTCCATGAAGCGAGAAGACAAGGATAACCTTAAACCACTCAATCCATGGAAGAGAAGGTGAACAAACTTCAAGACAAGACAGTGAAAAGACCAACAAGATCAAGGAACAAGGATGAGGAGTGGAACAAAGGAGACAAGCTATTAATGCTCAACTAGCCGATCAAAGGAAGCTTCCATGAGGTGTTACAGCGCCATCATTCTTCAAAATTAAAGGTAAGTAATCATCACTCAAAAAGCATTTCTTTGATTATGGTATTCACATAAATAAATATCTAAAACATGTTGAGATACAACATTATTTGATCCAACCTCATAAACTCAACATGTTAGTTCTTTAGAGCTTGTTCCTAGTACCACATTCTTGTTCTCACAAATTTAACCATATAGGCTGAAAAAGTGCTACACTCATACTTATCTTTTGATTTTTTCACCCATGTTATGGTTAAATAAAATACTCAATTTTGCTCAATGTGTTTAGGCTAGAGAAGAATGAATAAAACTTTGGTTCTATTGGTGTTTTCCCACCAACAGAGCCCATGCACTTGATCTCTGCCTTGTTTATTTGAGCAGGACACTTCCTCACCATGCCATCAAGAGCATGGGTGGATGACACCCCACCAATGGAGATAGGAGATTCAAGACCTATTATCCCAATCTCCATTAGAGCTTACACTCTTGAAGAAGCTATCTATGACCTTGGAGCAAGTGTCAACATCATGCCAAGCTTGCAGATCAGACACTATGCTACCCCAAGGAAATTCTTTAATATATCAACATACGAGTTCGGCACTCGTTCGTACCAGTAAACCTTGCGATTGGAGAAAAAGACAGAGATGAGAAAACCCTCATTATCTTGGGCGCCCATTCTTAAGAACAACTAATACCATCATCTACACAGATAGCGCCAAGATCTGTTTCCAATCAAGGATGAGAAGGAGAGGTTCACTTTCAAGAAACATACAGTCAAGGCTCCTACTCATCCTTAGAGGCTTACGAGGACACAACTGTTGCTACAAGGAAATAAAATATTAACAATAAAAGGAGGAAAATTAAACCTCAACAACCAAGAGAAGACCCAGATGATCAACACTATTGATTTAGGGTATGGCCAACTCCTTCTATCAAATACCTCGCTAAGCTGGATGATCCAGGAGTACCTACCATTGATTGCAAGATTAAGGAAAGTACATCCCACAAGACATTCTGCAACATTGGTTCAAGTGGAAACACAGTGTCTGTGGTAGCGTATCAATATTTATATGACAGTAGACTACTATACCAGACATATGTACAGCTTCAGCTAGCAGACCAATCATTCTAATTTCCGGAGGGAATAACAAAAGACATCATAATCAAAGATCACTATGTTCCGCCGACTTCATGGTTTCATGGGAGATAAAGATGGAGTCCACCTTATTCAAGGAAGATTTTTCCTCAACACCACCAGCACAATCATCTTCATATCAAAGAGGACTACTTCCAATTTCCTGAAGAGAAGACATATTGCTACTTCAATAGCCACACCACTTATGAGAAGACAAGGAAGCATCGCTCTCAATGCCAAATGAAACAAGCCACCAAGGATGGATGGACAGATTATCCAAGAGAAAGTCAAGATATGAAGACCATTCCAATAATGAAGATAGAGATCTCCTGAGTAAGAAAGTTCTACCACCAACGGAGGATGTATCACAAGCTACAGAGAACAGAGAAGAAGTAGAACCTCAAAACAGTGAATTGCAGGAAGTGAAACCTCAGACTAAGAAAGGGTGGAAGAAGAGACTTCATCAAAACATTAACACAAGGTGAACAAACATCCAAGTCCTCATCAGGATTGGATAACACTCCTGAGAATATTTTAACCAGAAGAGATGTGGTAACGACCTAAATTGAATTGGCTGAAAAGGTAAACCGGTAATTTTTTTTGATATTTAATTTGTTTACCCCCAAAATTTAAATTATGGGCTTTAAAAAAATAAAATCAAATTTGATTTTTAAATTTTTCACTGCAAAAAATTTAATTTACACATCGAAATTTTGTTTGTTTTGCTTACAATATTGCATAACACTTTATAAATTTAAAAAAATCCTTAGTCCAATTATTAAAAAATTAAATTGCTTTTAGATATAAAAAAGGTATTCCTAGCATTTTTTCCATTCCAATTTTCCATTGATAATCATTTAAACATGAAATTTTTTAAACCCCCATGTGAAAAATTATGGAAAACCCCTAAAGGGAATTTTGTGGGGACAAAAATAATTTTTTTTTTTTCGCTTGCATAAAAAATAGAAAATTCTAAAAAAAGAGAGAGATTTAAAATTCCGTAAATATTAAAGTTTAAATTAGCTCATAAGAATTTAAATTACTTTTTTGGTATGTACCCATTGTAAAGGGGAGCCTCGAGTTTTTGTTTGTTTTTGTGGGAGTAAACCATGCGGGGTTGAAAGCCCAAAGAGGAGGGGCCCCAACCCGGGGTCTTCAAAGACTTAAAGAACATAGAAAACACCGTTTGGGGGGGGGCATCCTAGTTATCGGGTTTGTATATCTGCGATTATCGATTTTAAATCTTATGTCTAAAAAAATCAAAAAATGTGAAAACATGAAGGTTACATTATTTAAAAAAATTTAAAAATTTAAAAAAAATATGGGACATAAAGGGTCCTACGTCGAGTTTAAGAGTTAAAAAAGATATTATATAAAAAATTATATTATAGTTGGGTGTGTGTTAATTTGTTTGGGTCAATAAAAGCATAAACAAAAATTTTGTTTGGAAAATGATAAATGTTGTCTCCAAAAAATTTTTAAAATACCTGTTTTCACCCTTAAATTTTCCCCCAGTTTTAGATATAATTGTTTGAATAAGATTTCTTAAACCTAAAAATTGTGGGTTGCGAATGCGGGGTAAGTTGGGGTAGTGATGGGGTATGATTAAAAAATTTGAGTATATTTTTTTTTCCCAAGAATACTAAGTTTGGAGAATTTATTTTTGAAAATTGAAAAATTACATGTAATTTTTTGTATGAAGAGTTAATTTCACACCCTTTATAAATATGGTAGATTAGGAAAACCTTCCCCTTCTTTTTTATATTGATTTGCTTGAGTTTTGCAAGTTTTTGCCCCTTAGAGAGTTGCATGCTTTTAAAATAAAGATCACGTCCCTCCATTTATTTGCTACTTCTTTAGAAGACGCTCCACATTAAATGCCATTCAGATCCCCAGAAAAATGCCTATTCTATTGGGGAAAGAAACCCAAAAATTAAGTTCCCCACCTATAAAAATATTTTCCCCAGTTAATGCCCCAAGATTTTTGTTATTTTTAAAAAAGTTTTTTTATAAAAGGGAATTGGGGGTTGTGAAAAAAAAAAAAAAATAAAAAAATAAAAAAAGGAGAAAAACGGAAATGTCCTATCAAAAAAAGGGGGATTAATCCCCGCCTCTCAAAAAAGCAAGCCAATTTCTCTCAAAATTCCCAAGTTCCAAAAGAGAGTGTAATTTTTTATTTATGATCGGAGCGAGTAAAATTTGGGTTTTTATCAACCCCCCTTTTTTCCCCTACCCCCTATAATCCCACACACCAAAATATATATATTTTCACCCCTATACCCACAATATCCCATAAACTGACATTTTGATTTGATTTAGCCCGTTTTTGGATCCTTGTTTGATTTAAATATATGCTCTAAGTATGTATGGGTTTTCCCCCCTATGCTATATTGCCTTTTAGTTATAGGGTGATGGGGAAAAGGGCATCCCCATTTTTCCTTGGTGGGATCCAAAAAATCCAAATATTGAAGATTGAGGGGGTATAAAAAATGATTTGAGTTTTTTTTTTGAAAACTTTCCAAAACCCCAGGATGAAGGAAAGTGAAAGCTTGAGAATAGTGTGGTTTGCATTTACTTTTCAATTGCTAAAGCCAAGTGATGTCTATAACCCCAGGTTAAAGGTAAATGGGTAATTTTGAAAGTAAAATAGGTTCTTAATCCAGGGAAATTCTTATTTGAAGCAGGATTTAAGGGAAAAAAATTGTAGAAAACTCTATCCACTTTGAGTTTATCTTTGTCAGGGCGAAAAAAGGAAAGTTGGGGAGTTGTTGAGGTCCTTAAGTACCAATTTTCCATAACTAAACTGAAAAAGGATCCTGTTGCCCCAAAAAGTGACCCCCTGTCCTAAACCAGCCCCCAAAAAAAGCGTGGCTTCAATGGGTGCCAGATTTTTCGAAATGGAGACGTGCATCAGTTTGCCCTGAAACTAAAAAGGGATAAAATCAAAAATAAAAAAACTGGAACATGCGGGTGAGCCAACAGTTCCACATATGGGCCCCAAAGCCATTACGAGAATAAGTTATAAAAAGTGTCTCCCCAAAATTTTATAGATCATTCGGCTAAAAAAAACTAAGTACAAAAAGCTTTAAATGGGAAAACATGATTTGAGAAAAGCTTGGTGAACAAATTAAAAAACTGTGGGTTAAGCATAACCAAAGCCGGCAACCAAATGAGGGGGTCCATGATAAAGGAAAAAGTAGCTAACACAATCAAAAAAATTTAAAAGTTGTATTTGCACGATACCACTTATAAAAGCTTAACGAAATTAACATGCTGAACCCTGCAACCGTCCCTCAGGTTAAATAATTCGGTATTATAAAGGGAAATCTATTTGTAGAGATAACATAAAAACTTTAGAGCATAAATGTTATGAAAAGAAAAAACCCGAAAAATTAACTAGATTGGAAAAAAAAAGGTGTTACAAATATAAAAAAACTAAAAAATATGAACAGTGAAAATTAGTGAATTTGATTTCCCAAATTAATAGGCCGTCATATTTGCTTTTTCAACTTTTGGAAAATTTTTGGGCCCCCGATATTCCCATAAAAAAACATAAGAAGACTTTTGTTTGCAAAAAAAGTACCCGCCGCAGTCATTGAAAAAAACAAGAAACTTGCATAACTTTAAATCCAGATGATATAGAATGAAAAAAGGTTTCGGACTTCGGAGGCCCACACGATGGTCCTCTCGAAAAAAGACGCACGACAAAGGACTCGAAGTTGGCACGGGCTGGGTTGTATTGAATTGGTTGGGTGAACTTTTTACAAGGAAGGGTTTTTTACCGGGTCAGAATGAGCCTAAAAGGCAGCTTAAAAATAAAAAGGAAAAATAGACATTTAAACTTTAATTTCCTTCAGGTCTTTTTGTTTAATTGTCAGATTTCTTGTGGATCGGTTTTTTTTCCCGTTTTTGGGGCTTCTTCAACGAAAACCCCCCTTCCTCTGAAAAACCGCCCCGCAGATCTTTTGCCGAACCGGGGAAACACCCGACACATGGACATCCCAAATCTTTGGAATTAGCGAGCCGATTTTGTGAAGTCCGAACCTTGTTTTGAAAAAATTTACTGGCTTTTGCCCCCCTATTTTTCCTGGGCTCCCAAAACCCAATTGTTAACACATGCCCCATCAATTTGGGTTTAAAAGTTGTTTTATTAAAAAGACTACAGCTTCCCCTTTTTTAGGTCAACACGTTCAAAACCCCCGCCGCCCCCAAAAAATTTCAAGCTTCAGCACGTTCTTGAATTACCTAATTTTTAAAGGGGAAAAGGTGAATTCCCAGGGAAAAGCCCCTTTTCCCTTTCCCTGCATTCGGTTTTCTTGATTATCTCTTTTTTTCCCTATTAAATTCGTTTTTTTCGATTCCATTAGTTTTAGGAATAAAAAATATTTGTTCCCCTATGTGAAACCCCCAATTTAAAATTTTGGCCCTTGGGAGATTGAGCCAACGAGATCTCGAGGGGAAAAACCTAAAAATTCCCTTTAAGTCGGGAGTCCCCCCGCAAAACAAGGGTCAAACCCCTTAAAGATTTGGGGTTTTCCCCCCAACCCGGGAGGGGGAAATGGTAGGAGGATGTGGGAAGAGCAGACCCACTGGGATGCTCAAAAATCACCCATTTTTGGGAAATTTGCCCTATCAAAAATCCCAAGAGACGAATTTTTTTGGATAGCATTTTTTCACTTTTGGTCTGATTATAAATTTTTTTTTGGGGCCCAGGAATGATATTTTTTAGGATGTATTAGATGACTAGCTTAATGTGTCAAATTAGAATCCTTCAATCAAATAAAAGGTAAAAAGTTTTTAAAATCTGGGTGGATGGGTGGAACATTCAAAATTTAGGGAAATTTTCCCTTTTTTAAATAAAATTTTACCCCTTTAAATTTGGGTTTCCCCCCGGTTACTTTTAAAAAAAATGAGACCTTAAATACATGAGGGTGGGGATTTAGTTGGGCATCCTAACCCTTTGGGAAAATCTTTTTAATCGTTTAAATAAAGCATAACCCCTTCCCAAATGTACCATGGTAGGAGTTTTGTGTGAGTGGCCCTTGGTTTTTAATCCGATTTTGGTTGAAATTTTAAATTTGCTAGAAATTTTGTGCCCCTTCCAATTTGATTTTCCCCTTCAGTTAATTAGAAAAGGAGTAAGCAAAGTAAGCTGTCAAAACCATGGAGAATAAACATTTCTTCGCATTGTATGGACATTGGTCTTTTTTAAAGCTCTTTTCTTTTCATTCACAAATCGGGGTTATGTTTACCCAGAGCATCCCTCTCCCTCGTGCAGCCTAAAGGGACTTGTCATCGGTCCCCCGGGTCCTAAAGGCCCCCTCCATCCCCCCCGGGGATTTGGTTGGGTTTGGATAGGACGCCCCCTACAATGCGGGGCGGCACCTTAAAGGGAAAGGACGGGGCCCCGAGGAGAGTGGAGAAGACTCTGCAAAGACATTGCCCAATTTTTGAAGGGGAGGAATGGAAGCAGCTTAGTGCCTTATGGTTAAAAAAAATAACCGGGTTGAACCCCTTTTTGATCTTTTTGTTCACCCGACCCCATTTTTTGTTCGCATTTTTGCAGGGGTTTTGAGGCTTGAAGATTCGGAAAACAAGGTTCTGAAAAGGTAAACCCCGGGGGAAAAAAAGGAAGCACCCCTGTGATGCGGAAGGTATAACCATCCCCCATTTGGGTGATAGGGTAGCCTTGGGGGTTGGGGAAGTCCCCCCTGGGTAAAGCCCTCCCCTTATGTAGTTTTTTCTTGGGCGGGGCCCCCCAAAAAGAGGAAAAAAATTTGTGATTTTGGAGAGCTATGGGGAAAATGAACCCCCTTGTCAATAAGACCCCCATTATTCAACAAGTTGTTTGGGTGGGTTTGACTAAAAACCTAAAAAAATCCTTATCCTTGAAATCCCATCTGTGATTTGAAGAAGCTTTTTAAACTACATGATTGCTTCGTCGTTTGTGTTTTTTTTTGTTTAAAAGGGTGCACATACCGGCGGTTTTCCCCCAACTCTAGGTAATTTTTGGAAAAGGCGAGCTTCCATGGTATTTTCGGCACAAACTTTAAAGTTTTTTAGCACCATCAAGGTAAAATTTAAAGAAATCTTCCTTTAATAGCTCTAGTGAACTCTTCCCCGTAGAGTTTTTAAATACCCCATTGTCGGGGCACCCCTACTACCCGAAAGGTCCTTCCCAATTGGAGTCTTTGCTAAAGCTTGTTTTGCCCCAATGGCAAATGTTTCCCAAAACCAAAAAATTTTTTTAAATTGTTTCTTTTGCCCTTTCGTTAAAAATTTGGAAACCCTAATTTGTTTTTCAATTTTTCAACGTTTAAATGAAATAAATAAAAATCTCCAAAACGTCATCTCAGATCCTTAAAATTTTTTTCCAAATCGTTTTGCAATGTAACTGTTTAAACCCGATTGCAACCCCCATGGTAAAAAAATTCCCCAAAAAACCCAACTGTAGGGGACGTTGAGAGACCAGAAAGTTGGGTACCCCATAAAGCTATTAAGCCCCCGAATCCCTTTTTTCGGTTCTAAATCTTTTCGAAAAATTTTGATCATGATTCTTTTGATGTTCGGAAAAACCATTATTTTGGCATAATAAGGAGAAGAATTGTAAATTGTTTCCCTTTTTCAGCAAAATAAAAATTCGTAAAGGAAAGATTCCTTGATATTGTTTAGTTTGAGGAACCCCGAACCTTAAATTATGTGCCCCCCTTAAAAAATTTTCCCCATTTTTTTGATGAAATTCTTAAAACGGTAGTTCAACCCACTTTTAAATATTTGTAGCAAAAGCACAACTTTTTCCCTTGTAAAAGGGAGATAAATCTGCCCAACAATGCCCACCTCAAACGGCCAAGGGAAAATTTGGGGTTTTATTTTGTTTGGACCCCTCTGAATTTAGAATCTTGAAAACTTGCCCCCCTTTAAAAATTCAAACAATCTTCAACTGGTCGGCCAAAAAAAACCCTTTTCTCAAATTATCCACTTCATTCGGTAACCCGATTGATGTCACACATATCCTTCACCCACTTCATACATACTTTTTGGCCCTCTTTTTGACTAAAATTTGAGGAAACCCTCTATGGTTTATGTAGAATGGTCTAAAGGGAGCACAAACTTAAGAGCTTGTACTGATTTTTGGAAAAACCCTTTTGGTGGTTTTTTTTTAAAGTATGGTAACTTCCTTTTCCAGTCATCAACTATCGATTTACCCAAAGCAAATTTCCCCTGACCCTCGGTTTCCGAAGCGTTTGAGCATTATTTCCCTCTTCATTATGCCCTGGGATATGATGAAGGTTGCTACCGGAAATTTTTTAAAAGTTTCGGCATTTTTCATAATTTCCCCACAATCAACCGACTTTTGGCGATCAGTTGGTTAATTCCAACTAGAATAACAAAAATTAAACAGAAGACCTTTATTTAGCAAGAACCCCAAAGCCCCTCAAAGCAGTGCTAAACCCTTGTTTGGTTTTTAGTAACAAAAAAATTTCAAAGGGATGGATTTTAAAAAATCCCCCCTCGTGGAGAAATAAGAAAATAACCCCACACCTTTGCAAAAGTAAACCCATCAAAAAAAAATGTAAAAGGTGAATACATATGTAGAAAAGGATCATGAAAAAATGGCAATATTTGCCCCTTTAGCTTTTGCAACTGTCCCTTGTCAAATTCGAAAAATCAAAAATATTTTCCCAACCCTTCCCATTTAAAATTGGCTAAATAAATAGTTTTATTACATCAAACTCAAAAATCCCCAACTTTGGGCATTTAAAAAGTATGCCAAAATTGGTACAGGGAAAAATACAGAAAAGCAAAGCTTTTCCGTAGCAATCCCTTGTCTTGGTTAGAAACTTTCGGCAAAGGTAAGTTTTATTTTTTTTTCCCTCAAACTCCTGCATGAGGGCCGATCTATTGTCGGTTATGGGCCCGCCAGTAAACTTAAAGGCTTTAAAATCATGGGGGGTACCAAACAGGTGGGCCTTCAGTATTTTGACTCTAAAACCCCTTGTTGTCCCCCCCCATAAAAAACTTTTGATTTTTTTTTAAGCTTTAAAGGGAGGAAGACAAACTTTTTACAAAGGATAGAATCTTTTAAAAAATTTTATCTTGCGAGAGTGATTGAAACTATGTAAGATTAGTTGGAGTGATAATTTGTTATTGTTTCCAGTTTTTACCGACTTTCGATTCCCCCTTTATGGATTGAAATCCTAAAAAAAAACCGAGACCAAAGGGCACATTGTTGGTTATTCAACCATTTTTCCCCTTGCACTCCAAAGTTTCCTTAAATCAGCTAAATGTCCTTTCAGGGTTTTCTAGACTTGAGACCACATCTCAATATAGATCTCCAAAATTTTGCCGATCAACGGGAAAATATAGTTCAGGCCCCTTTAATAAGTTGCCCCGGCTTTTTAAAACCCAAAAGTCTGACGATCCCTAAAAAAAACCCAAATAGCCCCGGGCATTGAAGGTGTCTTTGAAATTCCTATTCCCATAAAGTTTTGGGTTTTATAACACAAAAACCATATAAAAGCTGATGATTTCAAAACCCAGGCAATCGCAAGCAAATGGGGCAACCACTTGGGAAAAATATCATTGGAGTGGTTTATTGGACTTAAAGTCAATGGCCCTCTTTTTTTTTTCCTTCTTCTAAACCGGGAACTATGCTTGAAATCCATCTGCAACTTGGGAATAAAATTTGCTTCAAAATTTTTCAATTTTTTTTTCACTTGGGCCCTATCCCCCTTTTGAAAACCCCTCGGGACATTGTTTGTAAGGAGCCCCGGGTTAAATGGCAATCGATGCTAACAATAGAAGGATCCAGCCCGGGGCATCTTTGAAATCTCAAGAAAACAACCCTTTGAATTTTTTGAAGATTTTCTTTTTTAAATTATATGGGGGTTAAATTTGCGTGTAAAATTGGGCCCTTGGTTTAAACCCAATACCCAAAAATTTATTTTTTACTTTGGGCCCGAAAAAAGCCACATCCCAGTTTTTTTGTTGCCACGTTTTGGGTTCCCTTTAAAAAAATTGTTTGAGACCCCAAAATGTTTGGGAGGGTTGGCCTGTTATATTCACGGCCTTTTCCCAAAAACTTTAGAAAAAATGCCCATATACTCCTATGATGGTTGTGCAGAAAACTTCCCAAATCACCATCAAAACATAACCCCAACCCCCAATCCATAAAGAGAATTATGCGGGTTGAAGGTAGCGAGTTAGCAGGATCCAATTCTTCAAAGAGTAAGGTATCCCCCCTTCCCATAAATGAAAAAGAAGGTAGTAATAAAATTTTTTGCCCCAATATAAATTGAATGTACAACCCCCCGGGTGTCAAGGATTGCGAGAAAGTTGAGCCCAATCATTTTAAAAAGTTTATAGTACCCCAAGTTTAAAGTGGTTTAAAAGGCATAAATTTGATGGAAACCCCTCATCAACAAACATTTGGGTCAAGGTTGTCTTTTGAGATCCTTTCAAGTAAAGCGGTTTCAAATGTTGATTTTTGGGGTATCAAAAAACTCCCCCGTGAGTCAGGCCCCGCTGGGCCATAGATTTGTTTTCGTTTATAAAATTGAAACACCCCTCTTGTATGTTTTGGTTCGGAGCCAATAAATTGATGGAAGAAAAAAAGATGAAAAATGTACGGGGAAGGCGGGTGTCGGGTTTTTCAAAGGAGCCATATTTTTCTTCCGGCGGCTATTTGCGAGCCCCCTGTTTTTCAAGGTTTATTTTCTTCCGTCTTCCCCCTGGGGGCCCCCTGCCCTTTCTCCCAACATATTCCGGTGCTTTCCCTCTCAGCGCCTTGTCAATGGCCACCCCTAATCGGAAACTTTGCCTCCCCGAATTTTTCAGAGTGCCTATTTTTAAAGCGATCCCCTCAGGAAACTGTGCCCAAAACTTTCATGGACCGGACGGGGGGTTGCCCCGGGAATCCTTGTCCCTAATATGATATTTTGGGGGGCAATTTTTTAGGGGACTTTGGGCCCTTATTCAGTAAGTTGAAAAGGGATCTAAATGAGATGCTCTTGTTTAAAATTTTTGTTCTTCGGTCACTTTCCCTCTCCCTCCTGCCCCCATGAACTCTTTTTCCCTGTAATCCCTTTCCCTTCCCCTGTTTCCCCCCCATCGCCTTTGTTCAAAAATCTGTGTCGTCCCCCTGGGTTGGAAAGTTTTCTCTAGTTTTGGCTTATAAAACGGACCCCGTTCCCGAACTTCATTTGAAATTTGCCGATCAGGGTCAACAGCCCCAGCTTTTCTTTTGTCAAAAGTGTACCTTCCCTTGTTGTTTTTTGGGGTTTATGGAACCCATGTTAGGAGAAAGAACCCGGTTTTGCGAAAAGGAAGATCAATTTTTTTTCCCGTCAAATTCAAATCCCCCTCCTGAAAACCCTTTGGTTCGCATTTAAAAACACTTGGCAATATTGTGGAATGGGAATTGTTTGTAAACCCAAAAAAATTTTTGCCCTTTCCCCCTTAGGGGCAGCATGGGGGCCCCTTTTTGGAATTTGATGCGCCCTTTTTTAAAAAAAAATCAAAAATTTTTGACTTAGAAAAATAAAAGTCATAAGTCCCCTTCGGGCCCCCAACCCATCGTTGACAACCCTGGTTGGCTCTTTCGCCAACCTTGGGGGGGCTACTACTTTACACGTATTTGTGTTCTTAGGAAATTTTGTACATCTCATTGACATCCCCCTTCAGAAATGGTTTTGTTTTTAAACCCCTTGAGTGATTGTTCTCTCGCAACCCCATGCGACAATGCCAAGGTATCAAAATCCATGCGAAAATTCTCTCTCTTTGGTGAATGGTATTCCCCATCCTGGTAATTAGTCATCGGGAGATTTAAGGAATAGGGGGTTTTTAGTTTCTCTAAATGCGGAATTTTCCCGGGGGTTTTGTTTCTTTAAACCTTCCCCTAAAGTTCATAAGGTCAACTAGTTTTTTTCATTAGGGTAAAGAAATAGCTGGAATCTTGTCAAATTTACCCAGTAAAAAGGAATTTCCCGAGAGTTTGGGGGAACCCAGGGAAAAAGCGGGCCCCTGTCAGAGAAAACGGAAATAAAATCCCCAAGCTTTTTCTGCAGAGCCCTAATCATCAAGTATGGGGTTGTGTTCATGGTGTAGTATCACCCTGACCAAAAATTGGTAAAAATTGGGGGAGGTTCACTACAGGAAGTTACCGGCTATACCATTTGGATAAGGGGATTGTATGCATAGGATTGTTTTTTGGGCTTAAGAAAAATAAAACTGATCTATTGACCCTGTGATGAAAACTTTAAATTTTAAATTTGGAGCTATGTGTTCCCCTTCAAAAGGAACCCCTTGATTTTTTAAACCCTGGTTTGGGGGAGAGATAAATAGATTGTAATCAAAAAACCCTTGTATCCGTCTCTATACATATTCTTTGCAATTTGTTCGTGTGGAGACACCTTAAAAGCGAGTGGGGGTTTCCCGAGACCGAATGGAGTAGATAAGTCATGGGGGGTTTTTGTCTCTGGTGAGGGAAACCCTCCCATCTTAAAATGCCAGGATCCCCAAACCCCGCATCTTTTTGGGGTTTGGCCTGGAAAATGTGGTCCCGATTGGCCCCGCAGCTTCCCAAAGTACTTTTCAGCAAAGGAGAAAGTATGACAGATGTGGGAAGGTGTTAAGAAAGGTGTGATGATTTCTCATAGTGTACTAGGTTTTTAAACCCCTTCAGTAAAATTAGATCCTCCCCTTTGGTGTAATTTAGGGAAGGAGGGGTTTGGGGCGATGCTTTTGAAAAAAATTTTTGCTTTTTTCTTTGAAAAAAAATAGCATTTTGTTAAATTAAAATTTTTGGGACCGTATTCTCAGGTCTTCTGGCAATCATCCCTGGGCCGTCCCGAATGGTTATTTCGAATTCAAGCATTTGAAATGTGGTTTCCCCCGAGCGGCCAAAAGGGGTGTTGACACAAAATGTGACCATGTGTAAAAACACGCAAAACCCGGAAAGGGGTTCATGGGGGGGTGTTTCGAAATTGGGTGTGTTTATTTGACTGAAATGACAAGGGTAAAATATAGATACAAAATAGAAGTGGGGTGAACCAGACAGTTTCACATATATGGACTGAAGCCCCTTGGACAGACAACTATAGGTTGTTTCCAAAAAGTTTTAGACATTCGGGAAAAAACATAAATGTTAAAACATTTAAAAGCCACATGCTATAAGAAAAATTCCCTGTGAACGAATCTAAAATGGAGTTTTAAAGAAACCGCGGCAATCAACCCAGTTGGGGGCCCTGATGAAGGAACAAGAAGTAAACAAAAAAAACTAAATTTAAAACTTGTACACCGCCCATACCCAGCCTTACAAAACTTAAAAAGGGAAATTTAAAGCATGAAACCCCCAAACGTAGCAATTAGGTTAAATAACGATATTTAAATGTGGACATTTGTAGGAAAATGAAAAACTATTTGAGATAAATAGTTAGATAAAGAATAAAGCCCAAAAGTATCTTAGATTGGGAAAAAAGGTTCAATATAAAAAATCTAAAAAAACATGTAACACATGATAACTTAGGGAAACTACTGATCTTTCCAAATTTTAATAAGCCAATAACTATCTTTTTTGAAGATATTTAGAAAGCCCGCCCCAGGTACTACTTAAAAGAAAAATAAGAAAGACTTTTGATTTTCATGAAGGGGTGCCGACTAAAAACAAAAATACGCATCAACTTAAACCCCCCATGATTCTAGAATGATCAAGGGTTTCGGTATTTGGAGGTCGGGATCAATGGTCCCCTCGAAGAACTCGAGACACGACAAAGGACTGAAGTTGGCCGGGGGGGTTTTTATTGAATTTGGTTTTTGAAAAAGTTTTTACAATGGGCCAAGGGTTATTTTTATACCCCGGTCTGAAGATTAAAAGACATGCTTCTTTTAAAATTAATTTTTTTTCGGGTCTTTTTGCAAGCACGGTTAAGGTAGTTTTTACCTAAGGTATTCCGGGGTATCGAACCCGGAATGCGAAGTGTACTTAACAAAGAACTAATTTTTTCCTATGAACACAAGGGGGTTTATGTAGGTTGGGGAGAGAGGATTCATGGTTTGAAACTAGCAAGGCAAGGTAAAAACAAAGGTTTTTCACTTGGGCCCAGGTTTATTTTTAAACCCGAAAGGGGGAGAAGGGGTAAAAACCCCCAACAAAAACCTATGTTTTAAGAATTTGGCCGAACGTGGTGGGATCAAAAAAGAAGGGTTTTACCCCCAGGGCCACAAAAACCGTTGGACAAGCCCCAGAACAGGGAAAGTTAGCCTGAACAGTTCCCTATATCTTATATTAATTTTGATCCCCGGGAAATTTTAGAGTACCGGTTTAAGGGGGGTGAAATGAACAACTAAAGTAATATTTAAAAACTAAAGTCAATTTCCCTAAAAAAAATCCAAATGCGCTTACAAAAGAGAAGGGTCCCCCAAAGGGACAGTTGGGGGAAAACACCCAAAAGGCCCCGGGTTTTAGATTCCCACTTTATTTTCTTGACAGGGAACGGGCTTCGCCTTTAGGTGGTGTCTCCTTGGTGTGTTTGAATGGAGGGGTGGGGGTATTTTATGGGAGGGGGGTAGGGGTACTGGCCCAAACATATTGCGGATGGGGGATGTAAGCCCCTTTGGGTCCCCAACCCCCTTAGACAAGGGGGGAGGTTTGGCATGGCTTTTTTGCATCCCCCATGTAAAGGAGGTGGGGGAACCCCCGGCCTTAGGGGGGTCGGCCGACCCCCCATGGGGTGGACTGCCCCCCCCCTTTAGAAAAAAGGCCCCCTTTTTGGGAGTGGGTGTGCACAAGTTGGACCCTTTTTGGGGTCGGTTTTGTACTTTGTGGCCCCTGGATCCCTGTGAAATGAATATGAGCTTTTGAGAAAGCACAGTTTGGGCCAAGGGTGTAGGGTAATGGGGGTGCTTTCCGGAATGGTAGGTGGGAGGGAAGGGGGCCCAAGACCTTGGGGGGCGGCGACCCCAATATATGATGGGACCATGCCCAACCCTTCGAAAATGGCCCCCATGTATCGAGGGCTAAGGGCTTGGTGGGTGCCCTTTTTAGGTCGGCCCAAAGAAAGGGGGAAAGACCCCCCTTTCTAGACAGGTGGGGCCCCCCCCCTGTGGATGCTTGGGGGTGGTGGTGGGCCCCATAGGGTGGTCGGCCGACCCCCATGTGGGGCCCCCCTAGTCATTTTCACCATTTTTTATAGTCCCGAAAAATACTCCCTGGAAGGGAACTATTATTCTAAAAATCATTATGTTTTGCTTTCTAGCTCCCGGGGAAAAAAGGTTTTGTTGCGGTTTTTTGGTTAAAAAAAGGTGAAATTCCGCAAAAGATCCCCCCCACTTTTAATATTTGCTCGTCCTCGAGTAAAGGTTTAAAACTAAAATGAATAACATATTAAAGGATTAGCAGGGATAAAGTTTTTAAGAATTTTATACAAGTGGAAAGTGGTATTAGAACTAAATCTTGAGAGGTTTAAAAGGAATTTCTAAAAAAAAAAGTATCTTCCCCAAAAATATTTTTATTGGAATTTTTTGAAAGTTTTTTAAAAGAAAGCACATAAGGTCAAATTTTCCCCCTTTAAGCCTCTAGATCACTACAAGGATAGATTCCCTTACCAAGGCTGATGAGGGTTTTTTTTATCCATTTTAAAAGGTTAGTGGGGCTTGGTAGGGAAAAAAATGTAGCAAAATTTTCCCTTATATATTGTAAAATAAAATTTTTGGGTCAAGGAGGAAGTGTCATATCTAGATCAGATGTCCAAATGTTTGAAAAGGCAAATGTCAAAATCCTTTTTTTGTAGGCCCCTTTTTTAATTTTTATTTTAGACTAGCTATCTTTTCTTTTATTTACTTTGATTTTCCCTTTTTTTTAAGATTTGGGAATTATGTGCCCCCCAAATTTTTTAATAAATTTTTCAAATTTTTATGTCTTTAAGCCAATAGAGGAAAAATTTTTTAATTTAAAACATGGGCATGAACATTGGGAAAAATGTAAGGAGTTTTTTTTTTTTTATTTTTAGTGTGAATAGATAATTTGTGGGTGTAAAGATCTTGATCTTGGGGGCATGAAACCTCAGAAGGGTAAAACTTTACCCAAAATCCCAAAGTAAACACTTTGTAGAAAGTTTATCATGAAAGAGCATATATGGTTTGGGGGAGGAAATTTTTCCCCTTAAAGGGTAAATGAAAAGGTTTTGCTTTTGAAAAATTAATCCCGACTTTAAATGACAGGGTTAATCAAGCCAAATTATATAAAATCCAACCCATTAAAGGTTCCCTAACAAATATTTTTCCCCTGCGCAAAACAAAATCATTTTAACACCCCAAAAGTCAGTAGCCTTTTCAAATTTTTAAATTCAGATGCAAGTTTTTTTAAAATAAAAAGGAAAAAAACTAAAGAAAAAAAAATGGAAAAAAAGGAGGGGGGTGTTGGCAAAAAGCGGAAAAAGGTTGACGTTTGGGATGCTACTGGTGGGGGGGACTAGTGGGGTTGGCCCCCCCCCTTCGGTGCCTTGGTCATTCTGGGGCCCCCACTTTTGAAGGTTTGGGGGGGGCTAACCCCCCACATTTGTTGAAAGGGTACGTGATTTTACATGGGCAATCAGAAAAAACAAGGACTTCTAGTGGGGAAAACCCCGAGCAAAATTTTTTTGAAAGAGAAAAATAGAATAGATTGGGGAAAGGGAAACTGATTAAGAAAAAAAAAAATAAAGAAAAACAAGGAAAGGATAAAGGGGTAGACAAGATTTTTTTTTTAAATTTTTCATGGGAAAAATTTGAATTCAAATGTTTTTCTTATCTGTTTATCATGTCAAGGAAAAATTTTAATGTTGGCCCTTTACCTTAAAAAATCTTCCCTTTATCTCGAAATGTAATAGCTCTGAGGGAAGTGTCGATGCTTGAAATGGCCCCTTCCCCTTTGTTTGAAGTTTTCCCCTTCCAAAACCCTTTCTTTGGTTGAAATGGTACCTTTTCTCCTGGCTTTAACCCTTTTTCCCTTTTTCCTTTTTTCTGTCATTCTTTGTTTTTTCCCTTTATTTTTTCATTGTGGTATGCTTCCCCTCCCTTTTTAATCTGAAATTTTCATTTTTATGCCCTTTATGCCTTTTGACCAAATTCAAATCTTTTGGAATTGCCGAAATACAACTCGACCGGGAGGGTGACATCTTCCCCTTACTATTTGGTATGGTGAAAGCCCCAAGGGTTCTTAAAAAAAATCTTTTATGCCCATGGCATAGGTAGCTTGTCCCCCCATTTTTCCCCCTTATTTTTGCTTTTTTCAGATGTTTTTTTTGATTGTTTGTTTGGGTGTTTTGTGTCCCCTTTTTGGGGATGGTAGGGAGTTGTAACATTTTGTCGGATGCCTTTTTTTAGGAAAGGTTTGGAAACCCTTTAAAAGAAATGGGAGCCCCCCTCATTATCCCCCCTTGGGGTTCCAAACCTTTGGAAAAATGGTTTCTTAAAAATCTTTTTTTAGCTTTGCTCTGCTTTTGATGGCATTGCTTAACCCCCTTTGGGCCATAGTCCCGTCACGGGTGTATCAACCCGGGACTTGGGAAAAGGGCCCATGAAGTCAATGCCCCCTACATAAAAGCTCCCTTTAGGTTTTTGTCGTGGATTCCTTCGAGATTGTGTTATGCTTTTGGCACCCCACCTTTTTTTATGAAGTTTTTTATCTTCAAACATGGTTGACCCCGAAGAAAACCCTTTGCCAAATCTTTGCAAGGGTTTTGAATCTCCATAGTGCCCCCCTATGGTTCGCATGAAACCCCCTTTTAAAGATCTTGATTGATTTTTTGGGCACATTTCCTTTAAAGACCATCATTGAGACCCAAAGGGGAAAAGGGTTATCCAAAAAGTTATCGCTTTCTTGTATGAGTTTTTCTTGTTTGCTCCCTTTTGGTCTGCCTGCAATCATAAAGTTCCAATCTCGCGTACCCCGTGCTAGAGTCTATGATTTGAGGGCAGTCGCCTTAGGAAGTCATTATCGGGAGGGGTATTTGGATTGCATTTAGAGAAGTGTCGGCTACAAAAAATTTTTTTCCTTTTTTTATTTTATTTTCCAAACAAAAATTTTGGAGTACAAGATCCCTCTTATTAAATGTGGTTTAGCATTTTTTTATTTACAAGTTTTTAAGGCACATGTTGGTATAAAAATAACCCTTTTCTCCCAAATAAGTAAGTTAAATTTGTCAAAGCAAAAACAAAAACCCAAAGGGATCTTTTCAGTTTTTGATAATTTTAAATTGGTTGCCAAAATTTGGCTAGCATACAAAATTGATGATGTTTTTATCTTTGTTTGGCCAAGAAGAACCAAAACATAATACTTTCTACCATTTTTAAAAGGAGGGGCCATGGGGGTTGGATGATTGGGTGAGACAAGGGGTTTCTTTGAATATAAAAGCATTTAAAACATTTCATTAAAAACAAAGGGTGCATCTTTGGAAGCAGGTTTGTTAAAGGCCAAAAACAATTTTTAGAGAAATCATTTTTGAAGATTATAAAACAGAGCCCAAGAAAAATTCTAAACCCGACATTGTGAGAGGGGGGAATGCTCTATGACCCCATCTTAGTCTATCCCCCTCGATCCCATGCTCCGGGGAATCTAGTCCCAGCATTGCCTTTGAACCTGAAAAGCATTTTTCCCAATTCAGGATAAGGCTTTTCCCCACAACTTTGTAAGACCCGTCCAAATTTTCAAGGCAAACATCAAAGGTTTTTCCCTAGCAGAGAAAACATCCCTAAAAAACCCCCTGATTTTTTTAATATGTCAGAGAAAAAAGGACTATGCACCCTTGGGAAAAAAAGAGGGCTTTTCATAAGCCCAAAGACATAGACGATATGCATAGTCCCCCTAAGGGCTGTAAGGTGGTCTTACTTTTTATTCAGGAGGAGGGGAATTTGTGAAACCCAAAAACCTCAAGGAATAGAAGAAAGAATGTTTTTTCTAAAATTCCAAAATTTTATCAAGAGGGTAAGGAAAGGATCTTTTTGTAGCTTTTTTGGTTTTCGGGAATCTAGCCATCCCCAATCGTGACGGTTGTTTGGGGGTAATTCATTTTTCATTTTTTACAAATCTTCCCCCTTCTTGAACTACTTGCCGGGGGTAACCCCCTATAGAGGAAAGGGTAGATTAGCCCCCATGTAAAAGGGTTTTAAGATCTTTCTTTCCCAACCCCTCTCATTGCATTGTTAAGTCCTTTGGGGCCCCTAGAGGTGTGGATTCATATCGGTAGGGATGCGATGTTGCAAAGAGTAGGGCTAATCCCTAGGATCTTGAAAAGAGTAGCCCAAGACAGTTGATGTTTTCCCCAAAAAGGGGATGGTTTTTAAGGGGCTTACGAAAAAGTTTTTCACTTATGTAGGGGGTTTCTATCACCATTAGGAAAGTACTGGGAAGAAAAAAGGGTTTGAGTCGATGGGGGTTTTTTGGTGGTGGTTCGATTCCTTAAATTATAGGTTCTCCAAAGTTGTTTCTTTTGGGTGAAAAGTTGGGCCCAAACTTATGATTTGGTTCGAAGGGGGCTTGAAGAGAGGTGCCATCACTTTCCCCCATCGGGTGACACTCGGATTTGTTCTCCTTTGAATGGGGTAGATCGATTTAAGGGAACCGAAAGGTTCATCCTTTCCCAGGTTGATATAAGGCCCCCGAATGTTTTCTTTTTTATAAAAGCTTTTTTGGGGGGGGGCCCCATCAAAAATCGAAACCCCAGATCTCAAAGTATAAAATTAAGAGAATCTCGATTCGTTATTTGATTGGGGCATGCATGCAATCCCATGACTTTGATGACCTCCCCAGACGGAGTCTTGAGGGTTTTTTATTGGAGAAAGGGTTTATTTCTAAAAAGTATATTCTAGAGAAAAGACATAAGTCACCCGAAGGGGATTTTAAAGTATTCTAAGCAAAAACTTTTCTGAAAAAACGAAAGGTTGTGGAGGGGAAAAAATCCCCAAATATTTGGATGAAGTTTAGCTCCTTAAAATTATTGTCAGATGGATGTGGGTTGTTGGTATTTTCCCTTTTTTTATTTGGGGAAAAAGGTTTTTGAGCAGAAGATTAGAAATTTTCTTTTGACAGGGGAAAATTTAGGGGGTTTCCAAATCGGAATCAGGAAAAGTACCCGATTTCAAAAGGAAATCCCAAAGGTTGAAAATTCTTTTTTTTTTGGGGGATTTGGACTTTGGGGTCTTTGTGGTCAGGATTGATAGCTAAATTTTTTGGGTTGGAAGGTGGGGATTCGCTATAAGACTTTTTTCTTGTTTTAGGGGGGCTTCCCTTTTTTCCTCGGGGGTTCGTCTGAATGCCGTGTAAGGGGGGTTTTTAAAGATTTTATCAAGAATAGACCTTGCTTTACTAGCAGATAAAAGAAGGGAAAACCCTCTAGGGCTTTTATCAAGGAATTGTGCGAATATTTCCTAAGAAAGATAAAAAAAGTTGTAAGGCATGGTTGGGTATTGCAAATCGGGGCCCGAAAAGAAAGATCTGAAACGGCCCCGAGACCCCGAGGTCCCTTTTTTTTTCTTAAAATTTGGCCCTCCATTCGAAGTGAAATTTGGGCGGGAAGAAGGGAAAACAAAATTTTGGTAGAAAAAAATTAGTCTCTTTTACATCCCCAATGTTGGAACCAATGTTAGTACTCCATCAAAAAGAATGGGAAATTTTTTATTTCAAGGTATCCGGTCATGCCCTTTAATGAAGAAGAGCACTTGTCGAATCCATAAATGGGGTGTAGGGGTTTTCTTTTTTCCCGGAAAAAAGGGGTTTGCCTGAACCATGCTAGAAAGGGGGCGAAGCCAAGGAACATTAAAATAGCTGAAATGTTTGGGTCCAAACTGCACCCCTTGGGGGGATATGAAAGATGTGTTTGTCCAGAAAAATGAAAAAATAAAATAAATGGGACTGATTTCATATTAGAAAAACTACCGTTCCCCCGGGGAACGGCGCTAGAAAATTTTGAAACCAAAGAGGCGCAAAGGGGGCCGCAAGAGCACGGTGCAGGTATTTTTCCTAAGAGTATTCCGGGGGCGAATCCAAAGGAAAGCAAAATGTATTAACAAAGAACTAAGTTTGTCCTTTTGAACAAAGGGGGTTTTTGAAGGGTTTGGGGAGGGGATCTCTTGGTTATGAAAAAGCAAGGAAGGTAAATCAAAAGGGGTTTCCTTGGGGCCCTAGGCCCTTTAGCAACAGAAAAAGGGGGAGAAAGGGGGCAAAGTACACAAAAAGGCTACGTTTTAAAAAACTTGGCCGAAAAGTGGGGGGTCAAATAAAATGGTTGTCCCCCCATAGGACCAAAAAAATAAAATTTGGCAAGCCCCAGACAGTAAAGGGATAGCTAGAACACGTCTACACTTACTTAACCAACCCGGGTCCCCCGGTGAAAAATTTACTAGAGTACCCGGTTAAGGGGGGTGAACCCAAGAAAAACTAAAGTAAAAAACTTTTCCAAACTAAAGCAATTACCATAAAGAACTCAAAAGAACATCTTGGAGAAGAACCAAAAGGCCCAGCTTTTCCCGACTTCCCACTTTCCCCATTTTTATGATAGTGGAAAAGGGGGTTTTGCCCTTGTAGATGGTAGCCTTTGGTGTGTCGAAAGAGAGGGGTGAGGGGTATTTATAGTGGAGGGTGGAGTAGGGGGCCCCCCACCCCCAGTCATCGATTGCGTGTGGGTGATTGAGCCCTTGGTCCCAAAACCCCCTTATTCAAGGGGGGGGATTTTAGCAGTGCTTTTGCATCCTCTATGCAAAGGGGGGGGGCCGCCCCCGGCTTAGGGGGGTGGGTCGGCCGAACCCCAGGTGGGGGAAAGCCCTATCCTTTAGAAGATGGCCCCCCATCTTGGGGTGGGTGTGCACAAGTGGACCTTTCTGGACGTTTTGGTTTTTTACTCTTGTGGGGCCCTGGTCCATGGGAAAATGAATATGGGTTTAAGAAAAACCCCAATTGGTCCCAAAGGGGGAGGTCCTGGGGGTGCTTCTCCCGGATATGGCTAGCGGGGCAGAGAGGGTGGCCCCCAAGTATTGGGGGGGGCCCCAACCCCCCTATATATATGTATTGGGCCCCTGCCCCTTTAGAAGCATGGCCCCCCTGTATCGAGGGTAGAGATCTTTGGGGGTGCCCTTTATGGTGGCGACCCGAACGGGGGGAATGATTTTCTTTACAGGGGGCCTCCCCCAGTGGATGTTGGGTGGTGGGGGGGGCCCCTAGGGGGGGTCGGCCCAACCCCCCTTTTGGGGCCCCACTCATTTTCTTTCATTTTTATATTCCCGCAAGAAATATATAAAAATGGGATATTTATTTGAAAAATCATTTTTTTGTTGCTACTCTGGAAAAAATGTTTTGTTACGGTTTGGTATAAAAAATGGTGAAATATTCAAACTTCTTAGGTTTAGCTTCAGAGAAACTATCCCTTTGTTTCTATGTGAGATTAGAGTTTCTTCTAGATTGAGAGGTTAGAGTGGGGTGTGGATTGGAAAGGGAAACCCCCCTGCGGTTTTCTTAGTTTTTTTCGCGGGGTTTAGTCTCCCAAGAGGTTGCTCCTAGGTTTTTGGTATTTCGTTCTAATTTGTAATTCTTGTTTTATATTCTTTTGGGTTTTTGAGTTTTCTTTATTCTTTTGGTAGGAGTAGGGTAATTTCCCAGCGTAAAAGTGGTTTTGGGCTAGGTACTCTAGATACCCCGTTAGCCCCATTGTGGTGTAGTCGAAAAGGCAATTCGTAGTCCTTTGGAACCCAATCCCGCTAGAAGGTTGGTAGGGTTTATAGGGTGCGTGAAAATCCCCGAGGTGTCCTTATCTCACGGTTTCCCCCAAAAGAATATAGTATATTTATATGACTAGAAAGAGATTGGGTGCGGTTTTAATTGTTATAAATCACCTCGTTTTTTGCCTAAAGGTTTTTAATAGATTTGGTTTTTAATGCACCCCTTTTTTGGAAAAAAAAATTTGATATTTGGTAATCTCCCCGGGAAAATGCCCCCGAACCCTGCGCTTGGGATTTTTCCTAGGATTTCTTTTGGTTAACAAATTCAACACCCCCCCATGCGATATCAGGACAACTCCCCAAAGCCCCCCCTTGTTGCGGGAGCCATAAAGAATAGGCCATGGGGTCAGTATAGTTGACTTCCTTTTCATGGATGGTGACGAAAACAGCTTAAATGGTTGACTCCCTTTGCCGATTGACCCAGGGCAAAATTTGATGTGAAGGATCCCCTTGGATTCTTTATTCATAAAAGGCATGCGCTGTGTTTGATAGTCAAAAATTCAACACCACCGGCATTGGAGACCAGTAAAGATGCGTTAGTGTAGGAAAAGTAAGGGACAAAAAAACTTTCCGGGGAGAAAATTCGTTTGGATTTAGTACCCCGACTCAAAAGAAAACCCTCCCCTTTTTTGAATTTTGTATCGGCCCAACCCTATAGGTCTCAGTTGTTAGTACGTTGAAAGGTTTATCTGAGGGGGATAATACCCGGGGGGATTTAAATATTTTTTGATTCCCCAAAGCCTTTTTTTCGTTAGCCCACTTTAAAATCTTTCTGGTTCTTAACTTCATCAAACTGGAACAAAGGGGTTTTTGATAGTTTGATATGAATTACCTAATGAAATTGATTTTGCTGATCAAATATTGCAACTCGGTCTTCATAGTTGGTGGTACAACCTTGTCGATTACGTCGAAGCTCTTCTGACCAATCTTGATTCCCTTCTTATGTACCATGAAGCCCAGGAATTTCCCAGCGGTTACTACGAAAGCACACTTGTGAGGATTCACCCTCAAACCATGTTTCCTTGCACACTCCAAGGTGGCCCTGAGATCTTTAAGGTGCTCCCGGTACTCCCTGGACTTCACAACCACGTCGTCGATGTAGACTTCTACTATCTTGCCGATCAGTTATGAAAGATATAATTCATAGCCCTCTGATAAGTCACACCGGCATTCTTCAACCCAAAGGTCATAAGCACCCACTCGTACAATCCCAGCGCACCGGGACATCTGAATGCGGTTTTATGGATGTCTTCTTCCACCATGAAGATCTGATTGTACCCTGCGTTGCCATCCATAAAACTGATCACTTTATGGCCTCCTGCTGCATCAACCAGCATGTCAGCCACCAGCATTGGGTATCCATCCATCGGGGTAGCTTTATTGAGGTCTTGAAGTCGATGCAAACTCTCATTTTTCCGTTATTCTTATACACAGGGACCACGTTGGCAATCCACTCGGCATTTTTGCTATGTCGAATGAATTTTGCTTCATACAGCCGAGTGATTTCAGTCTTCACGTTGGCCATGACTTCAGCTTTGATTCTTCTAGGGTGCTGCTTAACTAGCCGATATCCTTCCTTGATCAGCAAACAATGCTCGACCAACTTTCGGTCAAGACTGGGCATCTCGTAATACTCCCAAGCAAAACATTCTTTGTACTTTTTCAATAGAGCGATCAAATCTTCTCTAAACATGGGTTCCATATTAGTGTTGATGTACGTCGACCTTGGCTTATCACCATCTCCAATATCAACAACTTCTAATTCATCAGCCGATGTAAATCCCTTGCCTAGCTTGCCCTTATCCTCATTGACTGGTGTATGCATTATTTTATTTTCTTCAAGCCGACTGCTTGGACCGGCTATTGACTAACACTGTTGAAGGTGAGGTAGTCTTCTTGCAATCTTCTGCCAGAAAAGCAGTCATATGCATAGTCCTCCAAATCGTAGTAAGTAGGGTTAATGGTTGCTATGGAAATCGAATCATCGGCCGGAATGATCTCAAGTTCATCATTGTCCAGCCATTGCACTGCAACCTGATGCATCGTAGACGGGATGTGACAGTTGGCATGGATCCAATCCCTCCCTAGGAGCATATTGAATGAACTGTCTCTGTCAATGATGAATAAAGTAGACAGTAGGGTCTTGCTGTCAACCTTTAACTCCACCTGCAAAACTCCTTTAGTCCCTGATGTCCTTCCTCCAAAGTCCCCAAGTGTCAAATCCGTGTGAGGAGCTTTGTGGCCTCCAGCCCCAGCTTTGGGATGATATGGGCTGGCATCAGGTTGATGGAGGCACCGCCTGTTGGGGATATTACCTCCGTATACCCCCAGGGACCTACATAGGTCTACCGACTAGAAGACGACCCAGCTCATGAGGCCCTGCGGCACGCGATCAGGCCCACCGTGCTCGCCAGGGACTCCAGAGAGCCTTGCTCACCAAGGAAGATCCTAGGAGATAGACTCGGATCCCTTTCCTTAAGGGACCGATCGTAATCTGTTAGGATATGGAAATTGTAACCCTGCTCCCCAACTATATAAGGCGAGCAGGGACCCCCTCGAAAGGATACATCTACACCTCGTGTAACCTAATACTCATATCAATCCAGCCACCAGAACACAGGACGTAGGGTGTTACGGCGATTTGCCGACCCAAACCTGTATAAATCACCGTGTCGACACTCTCTGTGTTACACTTGATAGCCGTCGCCACACCTCCACCTACAATCTACTACCGTAGGGTAACCCCTTGGTCGACTACGACGCATATTTTGTCGACAGTTGGCGCGCCTGGTAGGGGGTTTGTGCCACAACTTCATGGCTCGTCTAGCGGTCACGTTCCCCGATTCGATGATACTCCCAGCGGTCGGGACCATGCTCCAGATTGGATCCATATCCTGGACCATCGATTCCACACCGCACGTGTTAGACGCGCCATCACCTACACGTCGTCTCGTCATGCCAATGTACCACCCACGGAAGGTCGTCACCTCTGACGATCTGATCTACGCCATCGTTCGCTCCAATGCCAGCATCAGCGACTGCATCGACCTCATGCAGGCGGCACGACGTCGGCTATCCGGTCACCACGGTCGCCGTTCGTGCCATCACCGAACACCGGCAAAGGCAACTGCTGCGCCAGCCGCAACCACTCATCTCCCATCTATGATGCCCTACGGACTCCGCAACCAGGCAGCCAGTTTTTAGCGCTAGATGCTCTGAGAGATCTCCGATCAGGCTCCACCGGTACCTGTCGTCAACACAGTCATCATCTATAGGGTCCCCAGCGATTCCAAGCAGGCGGTATCCCTCGACGGCACGACCTCGTCCGATTCTGCGCCCACTTCAAAGACCGAAACGGTCATTTCTTCCGGATCATAAAGCCACTTCCTGGAATTCCCCCCAGGCTTTGGAGGCATGATCTTCCAAGTCTCCGCCGATAGCGTCGCGCATGACAACGAGACGTATGCCGAACGCATTGTCGGAGAAGAACATAACGCCGAACGTGTGTGTAGGCGTGAACTGCAATATTGCGACCAGGAGAAGGACGAGCAGGAACACCACGAGCAGGAGCGCCTGGCGTGGGAATGACGCGAGCGTGAGCAAGGAGATCACGACCGCCTCCTACGATGCAATCTCGAGCAGGAGTTTGACTAGATGGGCGACATCCGGGTGTATCCGACCCCGAGCGCTAATTTTGCGGTAGCCGCCTATGAGTTGGCCAAGCTGCCTATCTCGCCTGAGATTGAGAAGATTGAAGCCACCTTAAAGCATCTACGGTTTAGGTCAACAAGAGAGGCGCCCCGACCGAATTTTCCGACGAATCTCACAGCAGGAATTATCCGCGGAGCCCGCAATGGCCGCACCGACCACGATCTCCGTGGTACGATGATCAAGAGTATGATCAACCCTGGCGTGACCGAGCACCTGTGTTGACACCCCCGGTTGCGATAGGCCCTCACCCCTTCTCCGCTCGCCTCCATCCCATCAAGTGGCCCCAGAATTTCAGGATCACGTCAGTTGAGAAGTATGACGGCAAGGGAAACCTAGAACAATGGGAGACCACTTACGAGATCACCGTCCAGGCTACCTAACGGGATCGCGACATAATGGCTAATTACCTGCCGGTGATGCTATCGGCGTCGGCCAATAGTTGGCTCCACAAAATCGCCGAAGACTCCATTGACACATCGGAGCAACTCAGGGAGGTCTTTGTCAAGACCTACAAGGCCACACGCGGCCAGCTAGGGATGCGCTATGACCTGGAGAATGTTTGCCAAGGGTGCAATGAAAGCCTTTGGGAATACATCCGCCGGTTCTCCGACATACGACTGACCATCTCGGACATCGTCGACACGGAGGCCACCTCCATCTTCTCCAACGGCCTACACAATGATGAGCTTCAGAACAAGTTGGTTCGTAAGAAGATAACCAACATTGAGGGTTTGATGACCATCATGAACACTTACGTCGATCAGGACGACACCACCCACAGTCGGGAAGATAGGCGACGCCGTTCCCGCTCCTCGGTACATACAAGGGGCAGCGACCACTGACCCGTCTACCACGACGAACAAAGGGCCGATGACCGGGAACACGACCACCGGTCGCGCAACTCGAAAAGTTATCGGCAGGGGTCCGACCCCAGGCGCTGCGGCTGCTACGTTGCCAACACGAGCACCCGACCAAGGCGCAACTACGATAGCAACTACAAGAAGATCCTTGATGGCTAGTGTCCCATCCATAAGAACTCCAAGCATTCCATGCGTGAGTGTAAGGTCCTCGAGTCAGCAATGCGAGGGAGGAGCAACAAAAAGCCAAAGCGAGATGACGCCGATGGGGATAAGGACAAGGAGCCCCCAACACCCGAGTTCCGAATGGCTTCAAGAACATTCACCACCTTCGGAAGTAGCATGATCGTCAAGGGGAGAGGCGACACCGCCAAGTCTGCAAGAATGTCTTCTAAGTCACCGCCGTCGGAGATGATCTGGCCAACACTCGTTACCTCGACTGGTCAGAGCGATCCATAACTTTCTCCAGGGATGACCAGTGGACAGATTATAGGTATCCCGGCCGTTTTCCACTCATCGTCAATCCAATCATCGCCACATACTTTTTTCGAAAGGTGCTGGTCGATGGAGGCAGTGCCGTCAACATCATCTTCGCTGACGCATTCCACCAACTCGATTACTCGAAGAAAGACCTCTCCCCGGCGAACGTCCCCTTCTAGGGAATCATTCTAGATAGACATCGGTGGGGCAGATCACAATTCCGGTGTAGTTCGGAGACCAGGATCACTTCAGAGTTGAGAACATTCACTTCATCATTGCCGACTTCGAGACAACCTACCACGCCATCCTCGGTCGCCCGGCGCTCGCCAAACTTATGGCGGTCCCGCACTACACTTACATGGTGCTGAAGATCCCAATGCTGCAGGGTGTACTCATCCTTCAAACCAATCTACATATTGCATACGAGTGCGAGTAGCAGACACTCAACGCTGTCGGGAAGCTCCACACCCAAGACACATACTACTTGGAACCTAGTGACAAGCCTGCAACGAAGAAGCCCAAGGAAGTAGATCCAGCGGCGACCAGCGCCAACCTCGCCCACAGCTAGAGGTAGAGACCCCCGACCCCTAGAGGCACATGGCATTTTTTAGAAGTTAAAGTATCTCTATGGCTTGTACCATGTACCCTTGCCTCAATGATAAATAAAGGTTCTCAATTTTTCTCGATATACTGTCATTCAATTCAACGAGCTCTTCAAAGTGCCCTCAGCGTTCGATGACCACTCCAAAATGCTCTCGGCATTCGACGACCTCTTCAAAGTGCTCTCAGCGTTCGGCGACCACTCCAAAACGCTCTCAGCGTTCGACAACCTCTTCAAAGCGCTCTCGGCGTTCGATGACCTCTCCAAAACCCTCTCAAAGCGTTTGATGACCTCTCCAAAAATCTTTAATGTGTTCTCGCCATATAGCCTGGCTATAACCGGAAAGCTGCCAATTCTGGCCTAAAATCTAGTCATAAGCATGAAGAAGTGGCTACCCTGAATGCTATTATTAAGACGGCATGCCTCCCTCGCATCAACCCTCGCATCAAGGGTGATATTCAAGTCAAGGGTCCTAAGGTTATATGCCCAGAACCTATATACACGACCACGATACGGTCGATGACTCTACAAGCAGCATGGCTATTTGGCCAGCGTCTGTAGGAACGATCTCCACAGGCCCTAGTAACGCCACAATTGAGCCTCTCGGAAAAAGCCTTGTCCCCGGTATCTCCCTATGCGTGCATGAGCGTTCAGCCTCTACGCTATGGGTTATTAGCAGCGTGTCCATTGTAATCCCCGTGTCTCCTATGTCTGCAGAGGCTCTGAGCCATACGATGTGGACCACGGGGAACCCAAGGGCAGAGGATTCATCGCTACGGCTCATGACTTAGCTGGCACGTAAGGACATACAAGTGAAACAAAAGCTCACCGCCACGATGAAATACAACTTTGTAGCATTTCACTTACAAGTCCGACAACTTGTATCCCACATACAAACTACGGCTGCCGCGTAGCAAACAAATCTACATCTCTAACTATGGCCTCTGCCACTGGGTCATTTTCGCCCTCTAGACGATCCATGTCCTCTTCCAAAGTACTCGCAGCGAAGCCGGTCGCCACTGACCCAGAGCTAGCTTCGGATAGTGCGACCGCAGCATGGCAAAACCATGAGCAGCTACACTCTGTGTCGCGGAGGTCGCGAACGACCGAAACCTGCCCTAGAGCTCGCGCATCTTCGACAAGACTCCCTCCATGGTCGCCTTCTCAGAACGCTTAGGGATGAGTGCCTGACCATTGATGCACTTCACAACTGGGTTGACTTCCTTCGTGAGCGACCAGAAGTGGTCGTAGTAGGCGTCCACCTTCACCTATAAATCTACAAATTGAAGATGAACGTGCCCTCGGTAAGCTGGGAGCAAAACAACATTGCATCAAATGACTCCACAGCCATAGCGACAGGCAGAGCACAACAGAAACCTACCTTTATGCATGGCCTGCATCTTGTATACTTCATGCTTGGCGGTTGCGGCCTCCTCTTCCACCAGACGTTTCGCCTCCTCCGTGCTGAGCAGCTCTACACCGAGAGAAGGTCAAAAAGGAAGCGACAGGAGCCGCCAAGAGAAGAAATAATAAGTAGAAAGGAAAACTTATGGGCGGTGACCTCGTCGACCATCCCCGCCTGCGCCAGAAGCTCAAAGTTCTCGCGCTCCCGCTGTCGGACGATGGCCTCCAGCGCCCGCGACCGTCGGTGCGCATTATCCAGGCCTCCTCCAGCCCGATGAACTGGCCTTCAACATGAGCAACCTCCCTGAGAAGGCGCTCGTTCTCCACCACTAAGAATGCGAGCTGGTCGGCCAAAGCCTTACTCTCCTTACCAGCCATGAAGAGGCCCTGCGACCATGATAAACATCCGTCAGACACTACGCCGACCAGGCGAAGACGTAAAGAAAGGTAAAACAAACCTTGAGGCGCTCCATCAGGCTACCTGCACCGTTCAAGAAGGCGACGACCTCTTCATTGGCCTCGCCTTCATCGACCACGAAGAAGTCGTCACCTTCACGACGGAAGGTACGGACTGGCATGGGCCTCGGGCCATCCTCTGCTCAGAGGATCTCCTCCACTAACTCAGGATCCTCCGTCGCTGGCGTCGTCGACCTCCTCCTCTTATTCGGACATGCCTAAAGGGAAGCCGCCACCAACATCTCGTACGGGACAGCGGGGACCGACTTGGTAGTAGCAGCATTTTTGTCCCTGACCACTGGCACGTCAACCGCCTCATCTCCCACTGACCCTACGGCAACATCATCAACATCCCCAACAGTCGGGGCTTCGGCTTCGACTGCCTCCACCGCCGCCACCCCGGCATTCACGGGGCCAGCTCCTAGAGAACCTTCAAGTTCGGGCTCCCTCGAACGCCGAACGTTCCCTCCAAAAGCCGGAACTCCGGACTCCGGAAAATTAGAAGCACCCGACGCCGGAGCAGCGGTGTCCGGAGCAGAACACTGCGGCTCAGCCAGGTCACCAACCGATGGTGAACTACAAAAGACGCCACATCAGGCCTATATGAAATAAAAAAACACAAAAAGACTCATCACAAAAGAACAAGTAACTAACTTAGAGGGCGGAAGCTCGGCGCGCCCGCACAAATCGCTGAGTCCGAGGAGCTCCAGTGGCACCAGGCGGGGTAACTGGTAGTTGCCTCATTGGCTCACCAGACGCTCGAGGTTGTGACGTAGTCCCACCAGCAACCGCCGACCCCCGCGGTGCTTTCATTGACCCAAAGGGCAGGGGTGCCTTGTTAAATGAGGACGCCTGCCCAACATCTCATATCGTTGGAGCCTCCTTCTTGCTGTTGGATGCCACATCAGGCAACTCGCTCACAGAAGACAGAGGGGCACCGCCCTCATTGATACTGAAGTTACCGCTAGTCGCAAACGGTGGTTACGACCTCTTTGAGGCAGCAGGAGCCGGGCGCTTCCCTTGCGGGTCACCGCACGCCTGACGCCTCCCAGACTGGGACTTGGAGGCACTCCATACAGGAGGGGGCCCATCGGCTACCTCAGGATCATCGTCCACCAATGCCTCTCGCCTCGGCATCTGGTCGACGACCGTCGGCCACTCAGCCGAGGGGAACTGAGAAAAGAAGATGGCGCGATCCTGCCCAAGAAACTGAGATATCCCATCACCACAACAATCATAAACCTATAAACAATCAGGAAAGGCACAAGACCTCGAATCTCACCGGCGGCGGGGGAGCATCCGAACGGAAGGGAGCCCGTGGACGCTGAAGGTAGTTTTGGGAAAGGTCAAAAACCACACCAATGCGAGTACTCATATCATCTACCTCCATCTGCTCCGATGTCTCCCGAGTGGAGTCGAGACGTCCCACGTAATGGAATGCGGGGTGGTCTCTATCCTTGCATGGCTGGCAACACCGCATGATGAAGTTCCAGCCCACTACAACCCCATCCAAAGCCGCCCGACTGACTAGACCAAGGAGTTCGGTCACTTGGCCCATACCGGCAGACGACAGGCGTGCCAACTAGCTCGGCTGCAATGCAGGAACGGTCGCCAGGTCTCCACAAGCGTACAATTCCGCCTGGGGAACGTAGAACCAACGGGATTTGTATTCCACCACCTTGGATCGGAGAGCGTAGCAATGTAGACACCGGCCATCCCTTTGCGAAGTTGAAGGTAGACAGACCCGACGATCCGCGACGACCCGGTGTCGTTGTACTTCAGGCGGAAGAAGTACCGGAAGAGCATGAAGTGGGGATCAATCCCCAAGTACGCTTTGCGATTTGGTAACACCGAGTTGGGGTGGAGCTTACACATTGCGATTTGGTAATACTCCAAAAGACCTCGAAGGAACGGATGAACTGGAACCCCGAAACCACACCAGATAAATGGCTCGAAGACGACCAGCTCACCAGTGTTCGGAGTGGGGAAGTCCTCCGCTATCGCCGCCCTCCATTCGACAATCACATTATCCTGAAGGACTCTGGCGGTAACAAGAAGCTGAATATCCTCCTCCTCCAGTGTGCATTTGGACCAATCCTTGGTCCAATCCGACATCACCAGCTTTGGCTTCTTCATGCACTTCTCTGCCGCCTTTGATGAGGCAAAGGTGCGGGGTCCCCTCTTCGGTCCCCTCTTCGATGAGGCATGAAGCGCGCAAGTGAAGGGAGATGGAGAATATTGAGGGAGATGAAATGTTTCAGAGCAAGAAGAACACGTGAAAACAGGCGTCGCCGCTAAGTCTGCCTTTTATACCAAGCGGCGCAGCGCTTCGCCTCCTAGGGTTTTTGGGAAACCACACCAGTCTAATACAAGACCACCACGGTACCCGCATTCTGCGGCGTATACGGGTTGCTCCAGCATGGGCCGCTAACCGCGCGGTTAAAGCGGTCCACTTACCTATTATTTAGGCATTTTCTTTCCAAAATAATCTTCTTAATTCATAGTTCATGATTTTATAAATCTAGCTAACCCAACAGTATCGGGGACTGAATATACACTTTGGTCCAAGTATTTTTTTCGCAGCTACAGTACTTCTGCTACAGTAAATTGGTCACCAGACCTCATCAACCATCCCTAGCGGTAGCACTCGGGGACTGCCTTGGTCACAAACCACGACTCCTGGCACTTGGTCGCACTGCCAATTAGACATGGGGCTTCGCCGACTACAAGACCCAAACAGGGCTCGGGAACTCCGTGATACGCGACCTCTGCGTCCATGTCCCCGATATCCGTATGCTAGCCTACAACGGCAAATACTCGGGGTCGGGAAGCTCGGGGACTGCAAAGACTACAAAAAGTTGTGATCGAGATACAAGAATCCTCATGCTCCTTTGCATCAGGCTCGGGGACTACAGGTTTTCGCAGTCATTTTCTACAAAACTTATGTTTAAACTTCTTGCATTTTATATCTGTTATAAATCTTGGCACCACGTGCATACTTCACCTACTACCAAGCTCGGGGACTAAGTGGGTACACTTCACCTTGCGGTGAATGTGCGCGTTTCTTTCTCGACAAACTCTGCTGTTTTTATTATGTTTTGCAGGGTCTAAGTGGGTACACTTCACCTGGAAAGGGCTTTCAAAGTTTTCTTCTTCAGCACGTCACATTCTTCTAACAAGCAGCTACAGGATTACGATGAGGCGACCTGCTCATTGGTCAAGTCATGATGCTATCGACCAGTTCGACCTGGTCGGTAGACTTTCCGGGCTGGGTTCCAACTAGGCAGCCTGGTCGGAACTGTGCAACAATGTTGGCGCACAAAGGCGACAATGCCACCCCTCTTCGAAAGACGATATTACAAGCTCGCCAGAAGAATGCAACGTGCTCGGGGATTTGTTGGCGATATTACCTCTATATACCCCCAGGGACCTACATGGGCCTGCCGACCAGAAGACGGCCCAGGTCACGAGGCCCTACGGTATGCGACCAGGCCCACCCTGCTCACCAGGGACTCTAGAGAGTCTTGCTCACTAAGGAAGATCCTAGGAGATAGACTCAAATCCCTTGCCTTAAAGGGCCGATCATAATTTGTTAGGATATGGAAATTGTAACCATGCGGTCCCAACTATATAAGGCGAGTAGGGACCCCCTCGAAAGGATCCATCTACACCTCGTGTAACCTAATACTCATATCAATCCAGCCACCAGAACACAAGACATAGGGTGCGTATAAATCATCGTCTCTACGCTCTCTGTGTTACGTTTGAGCGCCGTCGCAACACCGCTGTCTACAATCTACTACCATTGGGTACCCCCTAGGTAGACTGTGACGTATATTTTGTCGACACCGCCATCGATCAGTATCCTTCCAACGAATCTTTCATTGATGTATCCTTGGATGTACAATGCCTTCAAGTGTAGAGTGTATAACTAGCCGATCATATTACATCGGTAAGGTAAGGATGCGATACATGCGACATTTCTCGACCGAAACCATTAAACCTATCGAACATACTGAATAAAGATTAACCATCAATAGAGGTGTGTTCCCATGCAGCCGTGCTGACAATTAACCCGATAACCTCATTTACTAGCATTGGGGTGTTTCCATGCAGCCATCAAAGTAAACAAGGTAAGCCACGTCCAGTACGTCTAATAGATATGACAAGTCAAAGTAATAAAAGTACATGCATCATATGATTGAAGCGCAACCAACCCGGCTATATTAGCCGATATGGGATCCATGAAGCTTGAACAAGATCCATAGGCTTAGCCTCGGACAGATCTAAGATTGGACAGATATAACCCAACACACATGATAGTGTAACACCCTAAATTTTTCTTTCTTGGAAATAGTAAAATAAGAGAGTTATTTATTAATTTTTGGTGCACATGAAACTCTAGGAAATAAAATTTTCATCAAACTAAAATTTCTTAGAGCTAGCAAGGTGTTTGTTCGCTCATGCCTCTGCATATAGTTTAATGTGTTGTGTGGTTTTTAAAAATTCAAAGAAGTTCAAAAGCATTTAGAACCCTTTTTTAATAAAAAAAACAATTCAAATAAGAAATTGGAATCAAGTTTAATAAAGGCTTTGCAATAAAAGAGAAAAAGTAAAAGGAGGAAAAGAAATCAAAAGAAAAGGAGTTTTTAAAAAGGTGTATGAAAATGTTTGGAGAAGGGTTTTCAAAAGCAAAAGAACTAAAAAGAATCCAAAGTTTGAATTTGTTTTGGGTATGTTTTCCAAAAACAAAATAAAGAGAGAAAAACGTTTCCTTTAACTCTCTTTCTCTCCCTCCTTTCTGGCCCAACAGAGGAAGCTAGCCCAGTCTTTCCCACTCCCTTACCCGCTGACCACCTTGCCTCTGTCGGCCCAGCCAGCTCGGCCCAGCACCAAAGCCCACGCGGAACACCTCCCTCCCCGCAGGCCCTCTCTCCCTCTCTCTGCGCGTAGGCCCCACATGTCGGCGCCAGGAAGAGCTCACTCACTCTCCCACAAGCTCTCCCCCGCACACACTGACTCACGGGCCCGAGTTGTCGGTGCCAAACTCCGCACTGGCACACACGCGTTAGCTCTCCCTTTCTCTCTCTACCTCGTGGGCCCGTCCTATCGGCGCCGAGTGGATCACAGTACACCACTTCCTCTCTCTCTCCCACTCACTGCGTTGCGGGCCCGTGATGTCGGCATCACCAGAAGGCCTCCTGCAGTCGACTCTCTCTCTCTCTCGCCAGCAGGACTCGCCCGTCATCCTCCCCCATCTTCTTCTCCGGTGCGCAGCGCTGCCGCTGGCTTCACTCCCCTCTTACAACCCGCGTGATGGCGGTTAACTCCGGCCATAAATAGGGCCTTTACACCTGCCTTGATACCCCGGTCGCCCATGCCCCTTGTCTATCACCCTCCTTCGCCCTATAAAAGCGGTCGCATAGCTCTTCCCCCTCCCCTGTTTCAATCTCAGCTCCCGCACATCCTCTATCGCACGAGTCCCCTATTTCAATCTCAGCTCGTCCGCGCTATGTTGTGTGTCCTTGGAACTTTGCCTCGATGTCCTGACTCTTTAACGCCCCTCAACGCATGTTTTTACTTCTTGTACCATCGCATCGATACTCACAGTGCCCTCTCTTTCGTTCCAACCACCGCCGCATGTCGACGGTACGCTCGGAGCAACCATGGACCTCGCAACCGCCTCCTGTGCCTCCATGGTGACTCCCCCTTTCTTCCCGAACCCTCACATGGTCTAATTAGGTATCGTAGGAATCTTTCCGTAGAACACCGAGCTCTTCGGCCGTGGCGCCACCACGGTTGTCCCGCACCAGCAAGCAAAAGCCTCACCCGAGCACCCCTTTGCATTCGCACAAACACGGTGAACATTTCGGTGTTTTTGATTGAACCTGAAGGACCGAGAACTGCGACCAGAGAGGGGGTGAATGGGGGCCTAAAATTTCTCAGCGAAATATTCGGTTCACTCTTCCCAAAAACCAAACCAGTTGATGTGTGCTCAACCTCCCCCAAGCAACACGAGCGGGGATTCAGACGAAATCAAAGAATTGAGAACACACCGGCAGTGGAGAAAATCTCAACAGAAATCCCGAAAACCAAGCTCTCAACCCTTAGGGAAAAGAGGCAAGAACTCAAAACAAACCGACTGAAAAAGTAGCCAACGGACGATCGGACCCTGGCCGACGGACGCTGTTGACACAAAAAGCGTCAGGATCTGCGAACACCTCTGGCTTATACCCGAAATTTGATATCCGGAGGCGTGCCAGTCGATTTGACCAGTTAATCGACAAGGACGATAACTAGAACAAGAACCAATCCAGACAACGGCGATGCGCCCAGATGCTGGGATTGAGGCTTGATCAGGGTAACTAGAGCAGAGCTGAACGAGGCAACAGCAATGCGCCCGGATGCCAAAGCTCAGAGGTACTCCCACGCGGAACTTGCAAGTGTTTGGCGGAGATCAAGCTGATGCAGCCCGTCGAAGCTTGAAGAACTCGTTGATAACTACAGCTAATGCAATAAAGAGTAAATTGCGATAAAAAGTAGAATAAGAGTAAATTGATTTGATTGATGTTGGATTGATTGTCATACATGTAGCCCTCGGGCACATATTTATACTCCCGCATGGAGAGTTGTACAAAGACACGACTCGTATCCTTCCTAAAACAAACTCCTAACTTTAAGGAAGCTGACTCGCGTAGGAGTCGGATGTAAAACAATAATATTATTTTCCTAAACAAACACACCTATTTTAAAGGAAAACAAACGACTCATGCAAGAGTCGGACTCAAACTGCTATAATAACACTGGTATAAAAATCACAAGTTTCCTTATGTCTTCCCTTCGATGGAAACTTTCCATCGGCAGATCCCTTCAATCTGCGACTTCCTTCTTTGACCACCAGCAGCCTTCTGCTGACATCAAGCGCTAAGTCACCATATCAGCACCTCATGCCCATCGGCATCGGCAATACTTCCCGATCGGCAACCTTGTACTGATAACTGTCTTCACCAACTTATCGGCAATCGGCAACCACTCTCCATCGGCACTCGGCATCAGCTTCTCATCGGCAATCGACATTTATAACTTAAGCTACTCGACTTCACCAATTAACCTTTGTCGGCAAGGACCATCCAGCCTCCATCGGCAATACACTTAGTCTTCCTGTAGCACCCTCATTGGCAATACTGACTCATGATTTCCCGATGCCGATGGAAAACGGCTGTTGACCAGTCAAGTCTTAGCTCATTTGACATGTGCTGAAAAACGGTGTCAACACATGCCCCCCAGTTTCAGAGCGTATAATACTTTACGCGCCGAAATTCCCTCTACTGTAGCCGTTACCTCCGAGATAAATGCAGAGTTTCCTCAATCTCCGCGCACGGAACCGCAACTTAATAATAAAATCCCTCGATTGTAGCACAAACAGTTTCAAATTCCCTCGATCATCGCGCGTATCTACCGCAAGCCTCTCCACATTCCTGCACAGTGTGAACCGAAACCCCAAAATACCCCCGAGTAAACTTATAAAAGTTACCGGGATCCAATCTGCTTTTTACCCCGAGTCCATTTTCACTTTCACACTCCCTGCCTTCGTCTTCAACCTTCGGCAACGCCTCTGAAGAACACGAGCTCAAGCAACAGTTCTTTCCTCAAGCACTCCCTCAGCTCCAATGGCGATCCAAGTCGACATCCCCAAGGTAATGTCTTCTTTCCTCCTCATCCAACCCCCTGCTAGTTCTTCTCCGCATGAATCTAGAATTTTCCCCGTTTCTTTTCTGATCCTCTCTTTTCTTGTCTTCGAACCCTAGGAACTGTATAACAAGGTAGTGATCCCCCTCGCACAATCCAACTTTAGCTGCCTAGGCCCCATGGGCAATCCGGATCCCACCCTCATAATCAATGCAGAAACCAATCGGGTACCCTTCATATCTGAGTGTTTCGGCCTAGGACTGTGGAAAGATGCTTTTCGGTCATGGCCCAAGCCTACCAAGGGGTGGAAAGACTGGTACCTCAGGGTAGCTAGAGCGCAGCAAGTCTACTGGCAAGAGCGCAACTTGGACCAGTGCATTAGGCTCTCCATTGCCGATATGGAGAAGAATGAGAACATGCTGATAGTTGCCTCCTATTTCTGGTCGGACACCATGAATGCCTTTCTCTTCCGACACGGACCAGCCACCCCTACCCTTGCCGACGTCCATATGTTGACAAGCTTGGACATCTCCTCTGCCGATACCTTTACTCTGTTCAACGGAAAGGCTGAGTACAAGGTGAACACCCGGAACATTGGCGGCTGGACAGGTTACATCCATGAATACCAGAAGACCGGATCGGTAAATCAACGGGACCACGCCACTTTCCTGAATATGTGGCTGGAGAAATTTATCTTCTGCAGCAGAGCAGTCGGCCCGACCGTCATGCATCTTCCAGCGGCCGAGCTACTTGCCGATGGGACAAGACTCCCCCTAGGCAGATACCTTCTCGGATCGGTATACCCTCTTTTACATCAAGTATCCCAGAAGCTACTGCTAGGTGAACCCATCGACAATCTTGTGGGTCCCTGGTGGTTTGTTAACATGTGGCTGAAGGCACACATGCATAAGGCCCTTCATTTTGACCTGCTTGCCCAACAATTCCCGGGGGATATATCAGAAGATTACTAGTATAGGGATGATGAATCAGCAACTCGCCCTCCACTCAATTTCAGAGAGGCCATTATAGTGCTGCCAGGGACCGATGCCGATGTAGAGCAGTTCAGCGCATTTTTTTAGAAGTTTTATAATGAACTTTCTGCCACGAAACGGCTCTGGTGGCCATATGTCGACGAAAACAATCAGTTCCCGCTGCTATTCAACCTTACCGATGGGAATGTGCCTGAGAACCAAGTAATCATGAAGGCCAGCATCACTCCCCGAGCTATTCCAATGAACATCTTCGGATCTGGGAAGAATGCCCTTCCATCTTACGAGTTCTACTACCCATCGGCAGCGGCGAGACAACTAGCATTTGGCCAACTGCCGATTAAACTCTGCTACTCCAAAGTAGTGAAGCCCAGGCAGACAATCTCCAGTGCTTTAGACTGGAACAAGGTCGTCAATCTTCCTCCCGATGCCGATATATCAGACATTGACTTGTCCTCCTGGTCACCAACCTCCTTCATCACGAATGAGTACAAGTCTTGGTGGCAAGAATGGAGGCACCAATTAATTGCTAAGTCATCGCACTATTATCGACACATGATTGACGCCGATCACATCATCCCCGATGATGCGGTAAGTCTTTTATTTTGATGCGTTCCTTATTACTTTGCTTCCATCATCGGTACTTAACCCTTTGGCGCTTGACATGCCGATGATCCGACCCCTACAATGAGCAACAGTGGCAGGCCCTTCAACCCTCGGATAATGGGTCCTATATCACTCATCGGCAACAAAGCCCCTATGCTAGCTGCCTTCACTCCTCAACAGGTACCTACGCCAACACCTGCAAAAGCCAAGGCTACATCGGTCGCTACTACTGCCCTGACGCGGGTTCATGCAGTAAACCCATCCTTACCCGTACCGATTACATACTATTTTATCGGGAACATTTTATTTTGTATAACTTGCTTTATATTCTCAGGCAATGTGGTCATCGGCAGCTGCTTCAAGTAGACAAGCACCTCCCAGTCCTGCTGCCGATGCCCCCCAGTCTTCATCAAAACGGGCCGGATCCCCTGCTGCTGCGCCAAGGAAGAAGAGGCGTCTGAGGCTGGCTTCCCCGCCTTCGCCATCGGTTCCAATCGCACCACCAGCCACTGATGCACCATCGGCAAGACCGTCAATGGCTTCAATTCCCGATCACCCCTTTGACGACGTCCCGATCAGGAGACAATCCTACCCGCTCCAGCAGCGGAGGCAGCATCGCCATCGGCACCACCAGCCGAAGTTCCCAACGAGGAGACAACTCCACCCGCCGTAGCAGCGGAGGCAACATCGGCATCAGCATCGTCGGCCAAAGTTCCCGATGGGAGAGCAGCGTCGCCACCACAAGAACTAGGCACTACATCGGAAGCGACGCCAGCAACAACGCCACCAGCACCAACAGCGCCAAGTGCTTCCCCAGCAGAGGCCCAATCGTCGGCAACTGCTGCTGATTTCCAAGATGAGGCTGGACCATCCAGTATGCCAAGTCCCTGACAAGAAATTCGCTTCAAGATGGTAAATCGGCTACCTAAAAATTCTAGTATAACTTTATGATCGGCACATTTTGACCTCTTTGTTTTCAGGCCCAAGACTCTCCAGATAGTCTCTTCTCCTTCGGCCTCAACCCCCAGGATGAAGACGAACACCAAGGCCCCGTTCGAGCAGACATCCTATTCTCTTTTGCGATCGACATTCCCGATGACGATGAAGAGGAAGAAAGCTCTGTCCCAGCTCTATCGGTAGAGGTCAAGACCAAGCTTGAAGCATTGCATTCCTTGCTGCTGCAAGACACACCCCAACTTATTCAGGATTCATCCGCAGCAAGGATTGCTTTCAAGGATATCCAAGGCCACCTCCCTGCCGATATGGAGGAAATCCTTTTCCAGGCAACCTTCCTCGACAACAAGCAAATCCAGTACCAGAGGCTTTCCCGTCACATTGCCGATAGGGCCGCCCAATCCAAGACTGAGGAGGAGAAACTTAAGTTCAAAAGTATTGCCGATTAAAAACACAAGGGCATCGGCTAGGCAGAAGTCTCCTGCTCCAACCTTGATCAGGAAATCATTCAGCTATCGGCGAAGAAGGAGGAGCTATTGGCTGAATTAAAAAAGGTTGAGGAAGCTTTGACTGCAGCCAACCAGCAGAAAGCCCAACTGTCCGACACCATCAGGGTTCTGCGGCAAGAAAGGGACCAGAATGCCCGACAAACTATTATGCTGAAGAAGAAGATCAAGCCAGTCGAGGGCTCTGCCGATGCCGATGCCAAGGAGATGGACGAGATAGAACAAATTCGCCTGCGTGCGATATCAGCCATCCACTCTTTGTTGTAATCCATTTGTTGTACCAGTAAATATAACTCTGATACTTGATTTTGGTTCTTGCAATACAACGTTTACACGCTTTTACCGATGTATCATAATTTTCTCTTTCATCGGCCTTCAAACGAGCATGCTATGCGTCTACCCATATGCTAGGGTAATACCTCTTTAAGTATTTGCTGTTGATCGCTCTAGAGAACGCAACTCCTTGGAGAGTTTCCAAAATGTAAGCATTGCTAGGGGCAAACTGTTTTACCCAATAAGGACCCTCCCAATTAGGAGACCACTTTCCAAACTTAGAGCTCTTGGTCCCGATCGGTAAAATCAACTTCCATACCAAATCGCCATTGGCAAACTCCTTCACCTTTACCTTCTTGTCATACCATCTGGCAACCCTCTTCTTATTCTCTTCAATACTAATGAATGCCCTCAACCGATGACCTGCTAAGTCCTCTAACCCATCTTTCATCAGAGTAGCGTAATCATCGGTTGTCAGTTGATCCTGAAAAGTTAATCGCCTAGAACCAGTTTTAATTTCCCAAGGCAGGACAACATCGTGTCCATAGACCAACTGATACAGCGAGACTTTGGTTGCACCATGAAAAGCCATCCGATACGACCATAAGGCTTCGTTTAACACCACATGCCACCTTCTAGGGTTTTCTTCAATCTTGTGCTTGATAAGCTTGATAACCCTTTATTAGTCGCTTCAACTTGACCATTAGCTGGAGCATAATAAGGATAAGAGTTCAACACCTTGAAACCCATGCTAGCAACAAACTCATCAAACTCTCCCGATGTGAACATGGTTCCTTGATCGGTAGTAATAGTCTGAGGAATACCAAATCGGTAAACAATGTGTTCTTTAACGAAATCCACCATGTTTGCCGATGTCACCTTCTTCAAAGGAATTGCTTCAACCCATTTAGTAAAGTAATCGGTAGCAACAAGTATAAACTTATGCCCCTTACTCGATGGCGGATAAATCTGGCCGATGAGATCAATAGCCCATCCTCTGAACAGCCAAGGCTTAATAATAGGATTCATTGCCGATGCAGGTGCCCTCTGTACATTACCAAACTTCTGACAATCCTGGCATCCTTTGAAATAGTTGAAGCGGTCTTCAAGGATTGTCGGCCAATAATATCCATTCCGCCTAATCATCCACTTCATCTTGAATGCCGATTGATGCGCTCCACACACACCTTCATGGATTTCATCCATCAACTCTTTTGATTCCTCTTTACCAAGACATCTAAGCAAAACTCCATCAATCGTCTAATAATACAACTCGTCATCGAGGAGCACATACTTAGTAGCTTGGAACCTTAGACGCCTCTCAACTTTCTTAGATGGGTCCTTCAAGTAATCGGCAATCTCCTTTTTCCAGTCATCGGCAACTGTTACCGATGTCGTGACTCCTTGAATCGGCTGATACACTGAAGCATTCTGTGCCAACTGATTGGCCTCTTTATTATGCAACCTAGGAATGTGCTCAAGGCGATATTCCTTGAACTCCTTTAATAATTGCAAACACCTCTCATGGGCTGCAATAAAAACTTCACTTCGGCATTCATATGTCCCGATCAATTGGTTAATCACTAACATGGAATCACCAAAGATTTCCACAGCATCGGCACCTACGTCCCTGAGTAATTCTAACCCCTTAAGTAAAGCCTAGTACTCAGCCTGATTGTTTGTTGAAGTAGCAACAATCGGCAACGAAATTTCATACTTCTGTCCTTGGGGTGAAATCAAGAGAATACCGATACCTGCTCCATCCTTGCACGTAGACCCATCAAAGAATAAAGTCCAAGGAGCAATTTCCACAGAGCTCACCACATTACAATGCTGAGTAACAAAATCGGTCATTACCTGACTCTTAACAGCCTTAGCCGATTCATATCTTAGGTCAAACTCTGAAAGTGCCAGGATCCACTTACCGATTCGTCCACTTAATATCGGCATTGATAACATGTACTTAACCACATCATCTTTGCAGATAACAGTGCATTCAGCCGACAATAAATAATGCCTTAATTTAATGCAAGAGAAATACAAACACAAGCACAATCTCTCTATGGCCAAATACCTGGTTTTAGCATTCACCAACCTTCTGCTCAGGTAATATATTACACGTTCCTCCCCTTCAAATTCTTAAATTAAGGCTGATCCGATAACACCGTCATCGGCAGACAAATATAACCTGAAAGGCTTCCCATGTTGAGGTGGAACTAAGACTGGAGGGTTCACCAGATATCTTTTGATCTCCTCCAAGGCCAACTGCTGTTCTTTTTCCCATACAAACTCTTGATTGGCTTTCAGCTTCAACAATGGACTAAAAGATTTAATCTTACCAGATAGATTGGATATAAACCTTCTAATGAAATTAATCTTGCCGATCAAGGACTGCAACTCAGTCTTGTTTGTAGGAGCAACCACCTTGTCAATTGCATCAATAGACTTTCTGCCGATTTCAATGCCTCTCTGATGCACCATGAAACCCAAAAACTGCCCTGCCAATACGCCAAATGCACACTTGTTAGGATTCATCTTCAACCCATGCTCCCTCGTACACTCTAATATTTTCCGCAAATCGGCAAGATGTTTCCCGAAGTTTCCAGACTTAACCACCACATCATCAATGTAGATTTCAGCTATCATGCTGATATACTTATGAAAGATAAAATTCATTGCTCTCTGATAAGTAGCACCGGCATTCTTCAAGCCAAAAATCATGACCACCCATTCGAATAAGCCAACATGACCTGGACATCGGAAAGCAGTCTTGGATATGTCTTCTTCAGCCATGAATATTTGATTATACCCAGCATTACCATCCATAAAGCTAATAATTTGATGTCCAGCAGCAGCATCGATCAGCAGATTGGCAACAGGCATCGGATAGCCATCCATCGGCGTAGCCTTGTTAAGATTCCTGAAATCAATACAAACACGAAGTTTTCTATTCTTTTTATACACAGGAACCACATTAGAAATCCATTTGGCGTATCGGCACTGCCGAATAAACCCATCTTCGATTAACTTGGTAATCTCAGCCTTGATGTCAGGCAAAATAGTAGGATTGCATCGGCGCGCAAGTTGCCAATGTGGTTGGAAACCAGACTTGATGGGTAACCGATGTTCAACTATCGATCGGTCTAAACCAGGCATCTCTGTGTAATCCCAAGCAAAAGAATCTTTATTCTCTTTCAATAAATCAGTCAACTGCTGTTTACACCGGGAATCTAACTTAGCACTAATAAAAGTAGGCCTAGGTTTACTACCATTGACGATGTCGACCTCGAGTAAATCATCGGCGGACGTGAAGCCCTACCCCAGTTTTCCGTCGTCATCGAACCAATCCATTAAAACTCTTCCTCAGGACCGACTGCTTGGATTGGTTTGATGTGGTAATCGGCAACTTTGAGGAATTCTTTGTCCCAGGCTTCACCAGATATGCACCTGGTCTGCTCGTAAGTTTCCGATTCTACCGATGCAACAATAGATGGGGCTTCACTTCGGACGACTTCAATTCTATCCCCGATCCACTGTACCAGACTTTGATGCATGGTGGAAGGAATACAGCAATTGGCGTGGATCCAATCCCTTCCTAGCAGGAAGTTGTAGGTGCCTTTGCCACTGATTACAAAAAATGTTGTCGGCAAAGTCTTGCTGCCGATGGTCAAGTCAACACATACGGCTCCCATAGCCGTCGACACATTGCCTTCGAAGTCCTTGAGCTTCATGTCGGTCTTGACTAAGTCCTGGTCGCCTTTCCCAAGCTTTCTGAACATGACATATGGCATTATATTGATCGACGCGCCGCCATCCACCAACATCTTTGTCATCGGCTGTCCATCCACTTTGCCCTTAACAAACAAAGCTCTCAGATGCTGCCTCTCATCATCGGCAGGCTTTTCAAAGACAACCGTCATCGGATCCAGCACCAATTGTTCCATATCAATAGTCTCTTCATCATCACTGACGGGTGCCATGAATTCCATCGGCAACATGACCACCATATTAATATCTGCCGATGGATCCCTGTCCTTGCGCTTTGGCCTCCATTGCCTCCCCTTGAGGGTTCTTCATCGTCATACAGGTCATTACGGCGTTGGCGCTGAATCCTTCTCTTCTGGGTCTTGGTCAAACCCTTAGGGCACCATCGAGGAAGCTTAGTCTTCCAGACAGGCTGGTGCTGCTTTCCACCGCTTGCATCGGCACTTCTTCCGATGTTGGGATCTCTGGAGAATATGTCTTTGTCAGGTACTCTCGCGTTGGCCATCTCCTCTAGCAAATCTTGATCAACACGTCGGCCAAGCCTGTCATGGGCACTGAGCTTGCCCCCCAGTCAGTCATGTGCTGATCTATTCTCTTTGAGCGGCCTGGCGTACCTGGGTGCCTGATCATCAAAACAAGGTCTCTTACCTGACTGATTGGCAGTGTAATACCCATTGCACTCCGGACAATTATCGGCAGTGGGCAGCTTGATGCCTTCTTCCCAACAGTGAATGAAGAAGGGACACTTCCAGTGGTCTTTATGTCGAAGCCACTCCCGGTGCTCTTCTTCTTCTTGCCGATATCGTTCCTCACGTGTTTGCCGATGATCTCGCCTTGGCTGCTTGTGTGTGATTACAACCCCAAGAGCCCTGTTGGCACTACTACCCTCATCGGCAACCTTCTTACCCTTTCTGTCATCGGCAAACCTTCTTACGTCGCGCTCAGGTACTTGGTGGTTAGGATCTACCGATGAGTTCTTCCTGGCAGCTTCCGATGTCAGCACTCTGGTTCTTTCACTGATTTCCACCATATTGTTTGGGAACGGGTGCTGATCTATCTTCATCGGTTTCTGGACTCTAGAATTTTCAAACTCAATACGTCCAGATTCAATCTCTGACTGCAACTGCTGCGTGAACACTTTGCAGTCATTGGTACTGTGTGAGGTTGCATTATGCCACTTGCAGTACATAATCTTTTTGAGTTCTTCGGCCGATGGAATTACTTGGTTGGGCGCCAACTTGATTCACCCTTCTTGCAGCAATAAGTCAAACATCCTATCGACCTTGGTGATGTCGAAGGTGAACCTCTCGGTCTCTTTTTGGCCGAACGGACAAGACACAGGCTTCTTATCCTTCACCCATTCGGCCGCATCGACGCTCAGCTCTTCATCTGACCCAGAGTCTTCTTCTTTCCCGATGAAGGTCACCTTCTTGTTCCAAGTCTTCCTGGGCACAAAGGTTTTAATATCCTGATTGGCAATCCTTTGCACCAGATGACTTAAGCGTTCAAATTCATGGGACGCATACTTTTCCTTGATGTGCGGCAGTAATCCTTGGAAAGCCAAATCTGCCAGTTGCCGATCATCAAGCACCAAGCTGTAGCATTTGTTCTTCATGTCCAGTAGCCTTTGAACAAAGCTTTCTACCGATTCATCATTGCGTTGCCTCATCTTGACCAAATCGGTAAGTTTCTTCTCATGTATGCCAGCGAAGAAGTATTTATGAAATTGCCTCTCTAGATCGGCCCATGTGATTACAGAGTTTGGAGGCAATGATATGAACCATGTGAATGCCGATCCAGACAATGACGAAGAGAACAATCTCACCCTTAACTCCTCCCTGCTGGCAGCCTCTCCGCACTGGATAATGAAGCGGTTGATGTGCTCCATTGTTGATGTGTCGTCTTGGCCGGAGAACTTGGTAAAATCGGGCACTTTGTACCGATTTGGAAGAGGAATCAGGTCATATGCAGGAGGATACGAAGTCTGATAAGAGTATGTATTGACCTTGGGTTTGATGCCGAACTGTTCTTTCATAACTTCGGCGATCTTACCGACCCAATATGCATCCTGCTCCTGCCGACTCACTCGCTGGTTGTTGACTGGTGGAGCCAGCTGATGCGCCTCCTGAAGATGATGCGGAGTAGTTACGGGCACAACACCAGTCATCTGGACATTATGCATCGGTTTATGTGCCGATGGACAATTTTGCACACTTAGCTGATTAGGTTGAGTCATTGCATTCATCGGTTGCTGTACCGATGGTCCGCTCTGAGTATGCGCTGGGCCTCCATAATGTTGCATCGACACGCCAGGTTGTTGAGCCGGCGGCTGGTTGACCCATCCAGGATTGTAAATCATCGGCATATTACTTACCGATGGCTGATAGCTGACTGGAGCATGTGGCTCTTGTATTCTAGAGCAATCAATCACCAGGTTACTTTGGGGAACGAGCATTCCAGTTTGAGGGTTCGCCACTAGAGGTTGACTGCAAGTTGCTATAATGTGTTGCATCCGCACAAAGCTTGCCGATGGTGGCATCAGAGGTATCTTAGGAATTACTTGGAGATCTTCTGATGGCACTTGCACAGTTGGAGAAGGCGCAGAGTAATGCATCATAGAGGCCACCGGCTGTGTTTGCATTGCCGACGCCATGGAGCCCTTCCAAGCTGAGCTATCTCCCTGCACCAGATTAGAACCAGCATATAGATTCGGAGGCATACTGTATCCCCACCAGTTAGCAGGGGCTGGCTGACTTTGGATAGAAGGTCCTGAAGTTGCCGACGCCACTGGATCCGTGTTGAGCTTGGTAACACTGCCAGGGTTCGGTCTTGGCAATGTAGCCACATCGGCAGATTGGGGCTGCCGATGGGCTTATAGATGCCGATCCAGGCTGATGGTACGTTGGACCAACATATTGCGGTGCACGTCCTTCTTTGAATGATTGCGTAACAGCATTGTAGACGGTATTGGACAGCACGCTGGAGTGGCTAATCAGTGCTTGACTTACAGCAGAATTAACCATCTCTTGTAGCTTACCAGGGTTGGCGTCGTACGTGACCTGCCGTGGCAACGGCGGATCTTGCTTCTGGATTGCCTCGCCGCTCCTGCTTAGGCTGAAGGATTTCAGATACAATTGTTTGTACTCCTCCATAGCCCGCTCCATGGCCAGCCTCTGATCATCTTTCAGATCGGCCTCGGAGACTTCAATGACGTTCCTCTGGTTAACGTCGGCGTGATCACCCACGATAGATGTGTAGATTTGTATAATCGAGTCCCACCGGGTGTGCCAAAAGAGGTGTTGACACCTCAGGCTTATACCTGAAATTCGATATCCGGAGGCGTGCCAGTCGATTTGACCAGTTAATCGACAAGGACGATAACTAGAACAAGAACCAATCTAGACAACGGCGATGCGCCCGGATGCTGGGATTGAGGCTTGATCAGGGTAACTAGAGTAGAGCTGAACGAGGCAACAACAATGCGCCCGGATGTCAAAGCTCAGAGGTACTCCCACGCGGAACTTGCAAGTGTTTGGCGGAGATCAAGCTGATGCAGCCCGTCGAAGCTTGAAGAACTCGTTGATAACTACAGCTAATGCAATAAAGAGTAAATTGCGATAAAAAGTAGAATAAGAGTAAATTGATTTGATTTATGTTGGATTGATTGTCATACACGTAGCCCTCGGGCACATATTTATACTCCCGCATGGAGAGTTGTACAAAGACACGACTCGTATCCTTCCTAAAACAAACTCCTAACTTTAAGGAAGCTGACTCGCGCAGGAGTCGGATCTAAAACAATAATATTATTTTCCTAAACAAACACACCTATTTTAAAGGAAAACAAACGACTCAAGCAAGAGTCAGACTCAAACTGCTATAATAACACTGGTATAAAAATCACCAGTTTCCTTATGTCTTCCCTTCGATGGAAACTTTCCATCGGCAGATCCCTTCAATCCGTGACTTCCTTCTTTGACCACCAGCAGCCTTCTGCTGACATCAAGCGCTAAGTCACCCTATCGGCACCTCATGACCATCGGCATCGGCAATACTTCCCGATCGGCAACCTTGTACTGATAACTGTCTTCACCAACTTATCGGCAATCGGCAACCACTCTCCATCGGCACTCGGCATCAGCTTCTCATCGGCAATTGGCATTTATAACTTAAGCTACTCGGCTTCACCAATTTACCTTTGTCGGCAAGGACCATCCAGCCTCCATCGGCAATACACTTAGTCTTCCTGTAGCACCCTCATTGGCAATACTGACTCATGATTTCCCGATGCCGATGGAAAACGGGTGTTGACCAGTCAAGTCTTAGCTCATTTGACACGTGCTAAAAAACGGTGTCAACAGACGCGCAGATGGCACCCTAATGGACGCTGGAACCCCAGGCGACGGATGCTCTGATGCTCAGCATCCAAGGCAAAACCAGAACTCGAGAGCAGCTATTGGCGACGGACACATCCGATGCCGTCTCGACGGACGCTGGTGAGCGTGCGACGTCGAAAGAACAGAGAGCTTGTCACACGAGAAATCCAACGGACGCGTCTGACACTAGGCCGATGGACGCTGGCGAGCATCCAATGGAAAAGCCTCGCGAACAGAGAAAGCGACGAATGCTGACATAGGGTGACATCAGCGTCCAATGCACTAAAAACCCAGCGTCCGATGCAAAATCTCAGAGCGTTCATTGGACACTGTTGGTATTTCTTATGACTATTGGTGTACTTAGCCAATTAATTAGTCTAAACACAATAGTATGCCTCCTCAATACAAGTATGCTAGGCGAGAGGATAGATTAGTAGGAGGGCAAAACTCCTACCGGACCGCGCTCTCTTTTTATGGGGGCCTTACCTTTTAAGAACTTGCCTAAGAACACATGGTGGGATACAAAGACTAGACAAGGCTATGACTCTCTTGCTAGCTACCACAAACAATCCGTGTAGCAAGCGGTAACCAAGGGTAAGATGATGTATAAGCACCACGCTTACACACAACTTACTACTTTAATTATGATCTATAACCAAAGCACCTTATGACAGGCAATGATCGCATACGGGAAAGGCCACAAGGATCACAGACTATTAATGTAAAGGCTAGTAATAAGCAAAAGCACACAACAATACTATAACAATTATAGTAATGCTCAAAGTAAAATACTAAGTAAAGTAGAGGAAAAGTAATATATTGAATAAAGTAAAGTCTTACAAAGAAGGAAAGATACAAGAGCTATACCAGACTCTCCAGAAGACGACTCTGGAAATCCCGAGCATAGCTTGACTCAACTCTAACTCCCACTCTAGACTAACTACTAAGATAATTCTAAGGGCTTGAGCCTGTAGGCTTGTCCACCATGAGTGAAGAGGGGGGAGTGAGCCTCTATTTATAGTGGCAGGTGGAGTAGGGGCTACTCCATTGCCACGTCATTGATCCAGGAGGCTTCACTTTTGGTTCCTTGGATCCACCGCCTCCAACCGACTTAGGATGGAGGGTTAGGATTTCCATCATGTGTTAAATGAGTGGGGGAGTAACCAGGCGCAGCAGGGAGCCTATGGGGTGTCGGCGGACCTCCCTATGGCAGGTGGGCCCTGCCATAGACTTCTAGAAGCTGTCCCCACTGGTCAGGGACCAAGTGGGAGGAGGTTGCCCTCCTTAGGGTGTCGGCCGGCCCCCCAAGGGGTCCTGGCCCCACCTCTGCCTTCCAGTCTCTGGTCCCACTTGTCATGGAGCTTGGTTCATCTTCCTGAAGTGCTTGTCACGCTAATTCTCTTGATGTGGGCCCATGGATCCTTGTGCACTTGATCTGGAGCGTTGAATGAAAGCACAGGTTGCATCCAAGGGTTGGAATGACTTTGACATGGATCCTGCTGGCTTGGCTAGCCAGAAGGGTCCAAATGAGTGTCGGCCGATCATGTTTAGACTCCTTTGGAGCTAGGATTTCTTGTGGGAGCTCCTGGACATGTCAGGAGTCTCATGGTATGTGCATTCTGGAGTTTGGCTCAAATCACACATTAGAAGATGTGCAAAAGGAGCTTCCAGCATTGTTAATTTGGCCTAAATGTTATTTCCTATAAAACAAAGCCTTCCAAGTACATGTGGAACTTATTAGTGGTAAAATGTTCATGTAATGTTATTCTACCATTGATCCCAAAGTTGTTGAGGGTATTTTGGATATGTAAAAGTATATCATTCTTAGCGTCAACATACACGAAACAGAGTGCAGTAAGAACGCGAAACTCGATTTCCTCTTCTCCAAACTTTCCAAAACTCGACCAAATGATCACCAACTGCAACCAAACTTTGTAGGCATGATCCTAATGCAGTTGGGGAGCAATCCCAAAGAAATCATCGCTTGATTTGGTTCGGATTAACGGGAAGGAGAGGATTTTGGGGAAAAGCTTAAGAACCGACGAACTTGGCAAAGAAATTGCCCGATTTATGTGCTCGTGAGGTTTAAGGAGAATTCCTTTGGTGCAAAGATGCACCTCACGATTACGCACAACTTGGTTCAAATGGATTTGCAAGAATTACTCTCAAGCAAAAGATCTCAACTCGGGATCAAGGAAGAGCAAGAAGAAAAATGTGAAGAACATAAGCAAACAAGAGACACGATCACGAAATCGAACTAACCATGGCTTACGAAGGGTAAGGCCTCCGATTCCCACACAAGTATTTCAAAGTTTTTACACGAATCGACTAACACAATGGACTCGAGGACCACATCAAGCAAGAACTAGGGTTAGGGAGCTAGAGTGGAGAGGGAGGAATGAGAGAGGTGAAAGAGGTCAAGGGGCAAGCACCCTTCATCCACTACTTAACGGTGCTTTGGAAATTTCCCAAATCACCCCTAGATACATGACCGAATTACCTAGTCCTGTGAAGGACCGAGAACTGCGACTAGAGGGGGGGGGGTGAATGGGAGCCTCAAATTTCACTCGGAAATATTCAGGCCACTCTTCCCAAAAACAACCCCAGCAAGCAAGGTTACTCACACAGCAAGATCACGACCCTAGAGAGGGTGGATACCTTTGGTGATGACCAAGAGGTACAACGGATCTTCCGGAAACCAAAACCTCAAAACGAGACACCGATAGTGAGACTCTCAACCCTAGAGAGAAGAGAAGAGAGCTCAACCAAAAATACTTATGAGAACTGGTCTCAAAAGTGCTTCATCAAGTTCCCTGCGTGATTACGAAACCAACACAATAAATGGAACTCAATTCGGAGTCCGGACGAGGGAGATACGGCCAAAACAGTGAGCGACGGACGTTGTCCGGAATGGGCGACGGACGCTGCGAAGGGCGACAGACTGAGTCCGTTGCCAGCGTCCGACGCACCCAAAAAACAGCCCGAAACAGCCCAGGCAACGGATGCTCGGCTAGGGAAAATGCAGCATGCACCGGGTAGAACGCAACGTCCGACGCCCCTAAAAACAACGCGGATCACATGAAAAACGCCGGAACTTGTTTGTTTCAACTCCGATTGAATCGAAACTTTGTGTGGAGGTTTTTGAGGTAGATGTGACTACTCTTGGAGGATCTAGTCCATCCTTCCCTCACAAGTCTGTGAATCAAAGATCAATGAGCAAAACGGAGTGGAGAACAAACCAAAAATGCAAACGGATCGATCTCTTCGCTCACCCCATCCTAGCCCGATTCCTTCGGTGGATTTGAACACAAGGGGTAGCAGCTTCTTTCACTTAAAATAGATTTCCAAAACACGCAGCAAGGAGGGAGATCAAGCGACGGGAATCAAGAATGAAAAATCCAAAATGAAGAATGCAAGCACAAGCGGTTTCGAAATTGAATCCCGGAGGAGACAAGGAGGTTACGGCTTCCTTTCCTTACCAAAATCTCAGATTGACATGGGAGACACCATGGATCTCAAGCAAGAAGCCTAGAGGTAGGGGGGACCTAGGAGGTGGGAGGTGGAAGAAGAAATGTGCAAGAGATAGAATGAGGGATACCCCTTCATCCCCTACTTAATGGCGCTTTGGACATTTCCCAAATCTCCCCCTAGATACATGACTGAATTACCTAGTCCTGAGACACTGTAATCCAAGTCAGAGATATTTCCACCACATCTGGATTTAGACGGCCCCGCTTCCTGTCTGGACTTGCCATCGCCTCGATGCAACCTCCAGGATTCCTCCATGTGCCATCCCCGCTTCCTCGAAAGCTCCGCCCGGGTTTTGAGGCCCAAACCCGCGAAACCCGCCACTGGTAGCTTTGGGCTCAACTACCAAACCCTGAGTTTTGAGGCCCAAACTTGGAAACCGTCCACCAATGGTTTTGAGGCCCAAACCACCAAACCACTCGACTCATGACACCGTGTCCTCGCCCGGCCTGGCTCCGAGTCCCATGAGCCTCCCGCTTGACTCGCTCGCCGGCCGTCTTGACTTGGCCAACATGGTATACCTCCATGTCTTGTAGCGCTCGCTGGTGCCAAGTACTAGCCACCACATCTAGTCCACCGGCGCCCCGGTCCGTCGGTCCGAGCCTTGCTTCCGCACTTCACCGCTCTTAGTCCATCAACACGACAAGCCTCTACTCGACCTTCACCACGCCATTGACCACTATCTCTGGGCCTAGCACCTGCATACCACAAGCCGATAGATAGACACACATTTGCTTTCGTAAGGATTAGTGTAAACCACTCAAACTGAAACACTCATGTGTTGGGCAATCACTCATCACAAAACTAAACAACATGGGCACATATCAACCATGTGTTCGCATCTTGAGACATTGTAATCCAAGTCGGAGATATTTTCCTCGAATCTTGATCGGACGGCCTCGCTACCTGCCTGGAGTTGCCGTTGCCTCGACGCAACCTCCAGGATTCCGCCACATGCCACCCCCGCTTCCTGTGAAGCTCCGCCCGGGTTTTGAGGCCCAAACCCGTGAAACCCGCCACCGGTAGCTTTAGACTCAACTACCGAACCCCAAGTTTTGAGGCCCAAACTCGGAAACCGTCCACTGGTGGTTTTGAGGCCCAAACCACCAAACCGCTCGACTTGTGCCACCTTGTCCTTGCCCGACCCGGCTTCGAGTCCCCTGAGCCTCCTACTCGACTCGCTCGCCGGTCATCTTGACTTGGTCAACACAATCTACCTCCATGTCTTCTCACGCTCGCCGGTGCCAAGTACTAGCCACCACATCTAGTCCGCCGGCGCCCCGGTCCGTCGGTCTAAGCCCTGCTTCCGCCCTTCACCGCTCTGAGTCCATCAGCATGGCAAGTCTCTAGTCAACCTTCACCACGCCATTGACCACTGTCTCTGGGCCTAGTACCTGCACACCACAAGCTGATAGACAGGCACATGTTTTCTGCTTTTATAGTAATGTAAGTGAAACCGCTCAAACTGAAACACTCAAATGTTGATCAATCACTCATCACAAAACTGAACATCATGGGCACATGAACCATGTGTTCGCAGAACCCGAGGGGGTCTGGAACGCCTTAACTGTGTTCTCCAGCAAGCTCGACTCGTCAGAATCCATGGCGCCGCCACGGGTTTCCTGTACCGCGTCGAGGGAAACCTCCCCCTTTGATCTCCACCATTCGATCAAATCCATGTTGTTAGGATTACATACCCCTTCAGGGTTAAGTGGTCGGTCCACCGTGGACCCGTGGACCGCAGGCCATGCGCGCACGTCAGCGCATCCGCGTCCGCATGGTTTGCCACGCCTATCCACGACCGCCGCATGGCAGCTGAGTCAGCGGCGACTCGGTCAGCACCGACCAGAATTGTCACTTTTGTATAATAGCCCCTCAGTTCTTTACTAACCAACCCGCACTTTGTATCAATTCAATTTCATTTTATTCTGGTCATGTTTTCTTCTGGTTAGACCCCTGCACTTTTGCAAAATAGTACCCGCCGTCCAGACCTCGTCTAAATTTAGTTTTTATTTGTTTTAATTCAAAAACACTTTGAACTAATTACCGAAATGTCATCAATTTTCAAATGTTTATAAAAGATGTGTTTTAACTCGGTTTTCATCCAAACAAATTGGGTTAGACTCGTAGCAATATAATCTACATGATAAAACCATAATAATTTCTATTTTGCAACTTTGAAAAATACTCAATTGTTTAAAGGCTTTAAATATGTGTTTTAATTCCTAAATCTTGTTTAAATCATATCTCCTCTGTTTTAGATCCAAATTGACTCGTTCCAGTTGCGTTAGTTTCGTAAAACTATAAACTACAGTTTAATGTCATTTAATACCATGTTAATAGCTCTATAAATTCTTGGTTAACTATTAACTTGATTAAAGACTATGCATTTTTCTTTAGAAATAAAATGTGAATAGTTCTACTTTAGTTTTCAATTTAGTTTGGAAATCCAAATATAAGTTTGACTTAATCCAACTTAGGTATTTCCCTGAACTACCTTATCCATCCTTTTTCATAACTAAAACTAATGAAGCTCTTAGTTCTCTTTCTAAAAAAGTTAAATCTACCGTTAGTCGTATCTTGATCACCGTAGCTCCGTTTAGCGTGTTCCTCGCGACTTTGTGATCGTAGCAATGCGTAGTTTCTCTTTAAATCCTTTTCGATGATTGGTGTATTGTTCTAAATATATGTTTGTATGTTATGTATGTTTGATTAGGTGCTTGAGTGGTGTTGTAATCTTGACCAATCGGTGAGTGTTATATTGGTGATCAAGAAGAAGTTGATCTTTAAGAATCAGTTGAAGAAGGATCTAAGTTTAAGGCAAGTATAGCATGGGATATTCCTTGTTGTCCTATTCACCTTAAACACTTAATTCATATGCCTGTATCTACCTTGGTTCCCATCAGGATTACCTAGAATTGATATCCTATACCTTGTCACCTTTGAGGGTTTGCATATGGGTAGTTTATGCTAGTGCTCATAAAGAGTAACCATGATCTTGTAACCTGATTAATGGTATATGCAATAAGGATAAAATATGACCTTTTAGCAACATGGACTATAGGTGGAACATCAGGAACTCACACCTGTGTTCTCACTCATAGGGATGTTTCTGTAAGTGGATTACCCAGGAAAATAGTGCTACCATAAGCCAATGGGCTCTAGCTTGACTCAGTATTAGACTTCTACTAGTTTGTGGAAGCTTACCCGAAAGGGCACAAGAGGGCTCTAAGATGTGGGACTTGCTCTACCCCAGAGGTGCATTGTGTTATTGGGATGTGACCTCTGGGAGGGGAGTTCCTACATCTCACTAAGGAAACTTGTAGCGGGTTGCTACCTATTAGTGGAACCTATGAAAGGTCTCGTAGTGAACCTTGCCGACCCTCCTTGGAAGTGGGTTAAGAGGTTGATCACCTCAGGCGAAAAGGCAATTCACGACTTGTGGGTAAAGATGTACGACCTCTACAGAGTGTAAAACTGTCATGATAACCATGCTCACGATTATGAGCGGCTTGGGCTCCTTACTATGTGATGTTCTTATGGCATAGCTCATCAGTTGTTATTTGTCATGAGTTATTGTTACTTGTTCATATAAGCATTATATCTTGTTCACTTGATCATGTGGTTATTTGGGCTTATGTTGAACTTGATGCTACTCAATTACTAAAACTATGACTTACTAAAAGCTAATGTAGTTAAACCCGTGTCTATCCTTTTTGAGCCTCATGAACCCCATGTTATATTTGTTGAGTACAAGATGTACTTACGCTTGTTTATTTTCAATATTGGATAAAAATCCCGGATGGGTACCAGATTGCAAGAGTTGGAAAAATAGGCTTGTGGTCAACGAGTCAGTTGGTCCCTGTCGAGTTGGAGTCTTCACCCGAAGTTCGGAGTCGTCTTCCCGCTGTTTGCTGCCTTAAGGTTATACTTTGACCTTATATGTTATATATTTAGGTATTGTCTTTTGATATTACCTTGTTCTGTGGCTATATGTGAGAATTGACTTTCTGGGCTCACATATAGTGTATATCTGGTTTTGTTCTTAAAACTGGGTGTTACAGACAGTGGGGTCTGGTAGATGTAGTCGTACCACATGCGTTGAGCCTGATCCAACCATTCTCAAACCAATCTAATGACCAAACTGATGTCTCGAACCCGCAACATGTAACAATTACGACCAATAGATTAGCCGATAGGATCACAGATCTACTGCCTCGACACGTATAAGAGTGAAAGTATCGAAGACAATAAATCCAGATAGAAATAACACACAGGATAATCTATTAGTTGAGATTGGGCAAGATATTGTCGTAATATATTAAACAATGCATAACAGACAATATCAATAACTTAATGAATCTATTAGATTGTCAAGCTGATAACTAGCCCAAAGCTATGAGTCTGTGAGATTGAAGCAATGAAGCCCCATGAACATAGATCCAAACCGATAATTAGCTCAGATCGAGCTTGTATGAGTTACACAATATAGCCATACAAACGAGACATGAACCAAGGCTAGACTTACAAGCAAACAGGAGGTCAATCTGGTCGATGCAGCCTGATCCGTTGAAGGTTCACCAAAATCTACTCTACTCCTACTCTTAGGGTTGGCTAGTGGCTGGAAAACTACGTAAGTTGTGTATTTGATTGATTGGATGTCTTTCTCATTCACTAGGCCTTGCTATTTATAGACCATAGCATGTAACCTAACCGACCATCGCACAAGTCCTAAAAATAAGGAAACAAATATGACTTGGGCTTCAATCCATCCCTATGCCGAGATCTCCACGCACATTCTGTTGTAGTTGACCGAAAAATCCTTCAGCGATATCATCTTCCCTTAGTCGATTTTTTGGGTCCATCTTAATGTCCTCTCCGAAAGCCTGCTAGGAGGCCCATGAGAACGTACCTGGCCGTGCCAAAATACGGTGTCTACCGCTGAAGCCGAATATATTAGCGCGGGGAGTTGTTGTGCACAACTACTATGGATGAAGGCAACATTGGATGATTATGGAATCAAATTCAAGAAAGTCCCATTGCTACGTGACAATGAAAGTGCGGTGAAACTTACCAACAACCCCATCCAATACTCAAGGACAAAGCACATAGATGTGAGACACCACTTCATAAGAGGTCATCAACAAAAAGGTGATATATCAATTGACAATGTGGGAACCGATGATCAATTAGCCAATATTTTCACCAAGCCACTTGATGAGAAAAGGTTTTGCAAGTTGAGGAATGAGTTGAACATCTTAGATTTCTCAAACATGAGCTGATGCACCCCACTTATATGACATGTCTCTACTCCAAGATAGCAAAGTACAATTGATTGACATATGCATCAAATCCTTTGCTAGACTTGTGTAGAGCATATAGACATCACTCTTGTCCATTTAGGCTCATTCATGAAAATCAAATGATTTGAATGTACATATGGTACCACTATTTGTTGGGGATATTACCTCGGCATATCCCCAGGGACCTTATGGGCCTACCAACCAGAGGATGGCCCAGCTCGCAAGGCCTTGCGGCACGTGACCAGCCCGTCGTGCTCGCCAAGGACTCCGAAGAAGTCTTGCTCGCCAAGGAAGATCCTGGTAGATAGACTCGGATCCCTTACCTTAAGGGACCGATCGTAATCTGTTAGGATATGGAAATTGTAACCCTACTCCCCGGCTATATAAGGCGAGCAGGGCCCCCTCCAAAATCTCTCTCTTATATCATCTACGGATCTTGTAACCTAATACTCAGATCAATCCAGTCATCAGAACAGAGGACATAGGGTATTATGGCGATTTGTCGGCCTGAACCTGTATAAATCACCGTGTCTACGCTCTCTGTGTTACCCTTGATCGCCGTCACCACACCTCCGCCTACAATCTACTACCATAGGGTACCCCCTAGGTAGACCGCGATGCATATTTCGTTGACAGTTGGTGTGCAAGGTAGGGGGGTGTGCATCAACATTATGGTTCATCAAACGGTCACCTTCCCAGATTCAATGGTCCTCCCGGCGACCGGCACTGCGCTCCAGATCGGATCTATGTCCTAGACCGTCGGATCCACGCTACACGGGGCGAACACGCCATCAGCCGCGCATCGTCCCGCCACGCCAGAATACCACCCGCGAGAGATCAGCATCGACGACCTAGTCGGTGCCATCGATCATTCCAACGCTGCTATCATCGACAGTGTCAACCTTGTGCAGGAGGCACGGTGCTGACTCTCTGGTCATCACGGCCGTCGACCACGCCACCGCCGAACCCTAGCAAAAGTGGTGGCTGTGACGACTAGGGGCGTTCGCCCTCCTCCGACGATGCCCCATGGGCTCAGCAACCAGGCAGCGATCTTCCAGCGCCAGATGTTCCAATCAACCTCCGACCAGATTCTAGTGGTGCCTATCGTGAACACGGTTGTCATCTCCGCGATACATATTCACTCCGAGCAGGCAGTATCCCTCGACGGTACTATCTCTTCAGATTCGACCACCAGCACGAGGACCGAAATCGCCGACTCCTCCGGATCGACCAGCAGCCTTTCGAAGTTCCCTCCAGGCTTCGGAGGAATAATTTCTCAAGTCTCTGCCGACAGCGTCGCTCCCGACAATGAGACGGACGCCGAACGCATCGCAAGAGAACAACACAACGCCGATCGTGCGCGGAGGCGCGAACTAGAGCACCACGACCAAGAGAACGCGACGAGGAGCGCTGCGAGCAGGAGCGACTCACACGAGAATAGCGTGAGTAGGAGCAGAGGAATCGTGACCGCCCGCCATGGTGCAACCTCCAGCAAGATTTCGACAAGGTGGGTGACGTTCCGGTGTACTCGACCCCCAGCGCCAATCTAGCGGTAGCCGCCTGCGAGCTCTCCGAGCTCCCCTCTACGCCTGAGATCGAGAAGATAGAAGCTCACATCATGGCGGCGGTGGTCCAGGTCAACAAAGCGGGTCCTTCGCCCGAATTCTCTGCCCAGTCCCATAGCAGAAACCACCCACGAAGCCCGCCGAGGGAGCCCAGGCGAGGATCTCCACACCGCGACGACGAAGATCTCGACGGGCCCCGGCGCGATTGAGCACCCGCACCACCGCGCCAAAGCTCTCCGTGGGAGCAAAGGAGACGATCACCACCTCATAATGACGGCGAGCGTGAAATACCCCATTGTGATAGATCACCGCCGCCAGCGCACCGAAGCCCTCCGAGGGAACGTCGACACAAGTCCCCACAGTACGAAGATGGCAATCTCCGATGTGGCCGGACACCGCCACTAGCGCCAAGAGCAATCGGGGGGCCTGCGCCCCTTCTCTGCACGTCTCCGTACCATCCAGTGGCCCCCGAATTTCAGAGTTACGTCAGTGGAAAAGTATGACGGTAAGGCAAACCTAGAGCAATGGGTGTCCACCTATGAGATAGCCGTCTACGCCGCCAGAGGAAATCAAGACGTAATGGCTAACTACCTTCCGGTGATGTTGTCAACCTCCACCAACAGCTGGCTCCAAAAGATCCCAGAAGGCACCATCGACACCTGGGAACAACTCAAGGAAATCTTCATCAAGACATACAAGGCCACATGCATCCAGCCTGGGGCGAGGTACGACTTGGAGAGCGTCCGCCAGAGGAGCAATGAGAGCCTCCGAGAGTACATCAGGCGCTTCTCCGACAAGCGGCTGAACATCGCAGAGATCTCCGACCCAGAGGCCATCGCCATCTTCTCCAACAGCCTGCGGACGGACGATCTATGGAATAAGTTGGCACAGAAGAGCATAACAACCATAGAAGAGCTCATGACGATCGCGAATCCTTACGTCAATCAAGACGACACCACCCGCAGCAGGGAGAATAGGCGGCGCTAGTCCTGATCCCCGGAACGTACGAGGGATAGCGACCACTGACTAGATTACCGCAGCGAAGGAAGGGCCAGCGACCACCGGGACTACCGATCGGGCAACTCCGAGCGCTACCCACAAAGGTACGACTACAGGCACGACAACCGCTACGTCACCAACACGAACGCCCGACCAAAGAAAAACTACGACGCTAGCTATGAGAAGATCCTTGATGGCCCGTGCCCTATACACAAAAACTCCAAACACTCCATGCGCAAATGTGAGCTCCTTGAGTCAGCAGTGAAGAGAAGAAGTGACAAGAGAGCAAAGAAAGATGACTCTGACAAGGGCAAAGACCAAGAACCACTGACCCCGGAGTTCCGACCAGCTTCAATGATGTACTCCATCTTCGGGGGCAGCGTGGTTGTTGAAGGAGAGAGGAGACGTCATCAAGTTCGCAAGTATATCTACTCGGTCACAGCAACAGGAGATGATTCGGCCAACGCTCGCTACCTCGACTGGTCGGAACAACCCATAGCTTCTACGGAGAAGATGAGTGGACGGATTACAGATACCCCGGCCGTTTCCCACTCATTTTCGATCCAACCATCGCCACGTGCCACTTCAGGAAGGTGTTGGTCGACGGCGGCAGTGCCCTCAATATCATATTCGCCGATGCATTCCGCTAGCTTGATTACTCCAAGAAGAACCTCCTACCCAAGAATTTCTCCTTCTGGGGGATCATCACCAATAAAGCATCAACACCGGTAGGCTGGATCACCCTCCCCGTGCAGTTTGGTGACCAAAACCATTTCAGGGTGGAGAACATTAACTTCATCGTCGCCGACTTCGAGACAGCCTACCACGCAATACTAGGCCGACCAGCACTCGCCAAGCTCATGGCAGTCCCGCACTACACCTACATGGTGCTCAAGATCCCAACGCAACAAGGCATCCTCAGCCTCCGTACCAACCTGAAGATTGCATACGAATGCGAGCAACAGATAATAAATGCCATCGACAGGCCCCGTATCCAGGATACGTACAACTCTGAAGCCAGTGACAACCCCGCCGCAAAGAAGCAGAAGGAAGCAAACAAGAAGCAACCACCGCCGACCTCCCCTGCGAGCAAGCATAGAGACCGTCAGCACCGAGCGATACAAGAAGATGTCCTAGCATAAACATAGTCCAATAAAGCTTGTACTATGTACTCTTCCAATAATGAATAAAGGTGCCTCATTTTCCATATATTTTTTCTAACAGAACCCGTTAAGAAAGTAAAACACTAACGGCGTACGACGACCTCTGCAAAATGCTCATGGCGTACGACGACCTCTGCAAAACGCTCACGGCATACGACGACCTCTGCAAAAACGCTCACGGCATAAGACGACCTCTGCAAAACTCTCACGGCGCACGACGACCTCTGCAAAACGCTCATGGCGTATGATGACCTCTGCAAAACGCTCAAGGCACACAAAGGCCACTTCAACAGGCACCGCGGCATATGGTGACCACGACAATGCAGCTACTAACGATCGACGAACTCTCCAAAATACTCCAATAGTGTTCGACAACCTCTCCACAATGCATGACTAGTGGGACCACTTCCAGAGGCCAAAGGATGGCCCACTGGTCAAAGGGGGGGGTCGGACGACCACCCCCTAGGTCGGTTGGCTCCCCCCAACCGCCATACCTCTTCCCCACGTGTTGGATCACCACCATCCACCCAATGACGGTTCCAGGGTCGGTTGGATCCAACGGTGGAGAATGGAAGGCAAGGGATCACTGACGTGGCACTGGAGTAGCCCCTACTCCACCTCCCTACTATATATAGAGGATCATACCCCCCTCTCTACACATGGTGAAGAAGCCTACAAGCTCTATTCCTTAGATTGTTCTAGGAGTTAGTCTAGAGTGGGAGTTAGAGTTGAGTCGAGCTTGCTCGGGATTTCCGCAGTTGTCTTCTGGGAAGTCTGGTATAGCTCTTGTATCTTTCCTTCTTTGTAAGACTTTATCTTATTCAATATATTATCCTTTCCCTTTACTTTACTTAGTGTTCACTTTGAGCATTACTATACTAGATATAGGAATGTTATATGCTTTTGCTCTTTAATAGCCTTTACATTTATAGTCTGTGATCCTTATGACCTTTCCTGTATGCGATCATTGTCTGTCATAGGGTGCTTTGATTATAGATCATAGTCAAAGTAATAAGTTGTGTGTAAGCGTGGTGCTTATACATTAGCTTATCCTTGGTTACCGCTTGCTGCACGGATTGTTTGTGGTAGCTAGCAAGAGGTGACAACCTTGTCTAGTCGTTGTATTCCACCACGTGTTGTCTAGGCAAGTTAAAAGGTAAGGCCCCCGTAAGAAGAGGGCGCGGTCCAGTAGGAGTTTTGTCCTCCTACTGATCTATCCCCTCGCCTAGCATACTCGTATTGAGGAGGCAAACTATAGTGTTTAGACTAGTTAATTGGCTAAGTATATTGAAGTAGAGTGAATTGCTTAGGAGTCCCTTTACTCTTCTCATTGTCTTCCCACCTAGCTAATCTACCTAGTCCGTTCTAAGTGTCATTTATCGTAGCTTCTTCATTCATCAACCCCTTCCTATCACATATATCATTTACCCCCTATACTAGTTGATACTAAGTTTAGGTGCTTTGTAGGATCTCTCTCTAATTATCATTTCTAGCTCAGCTTTCCCTTGGGATAAAATAAATTACGATACCTTGGAATACTCCTAGGTGAAGTGATACATCGGTATAATCTGTGCGCTTGAGAATTTATCCAATAGTCATAAGAAATACCAACAAGCATTTCTGGCGCCGTTACCGGGGATAGGGATTTATCTCTATTTTTGGTATGACGCTAAGAAATGTCAACAAGCATTTCTGGCGCCATTGCCGGGGAAAGCATAGCCTAGAAATTTTAATTAGATTGAATCCAAAGATCCTCGTTAACTTAGATACCAATTAGTCATAGGGGCTTACCCCTGTCTGTGTCTTCCTTTCTTGTGAAGCCAGACAGTTTATGAGCGGTTTCCAACTGCCGGGAAATTTTCTAGAAGATCCTGAGCAGCTGTTGAGAAGGACTATACATCGTCAAGTCCCACCTCAAAGGTTCATCTCGAACCAAAATCCGTTCAAGGAAGGAGGCTCTACACCACCACTCAAGGAAGCTATGGCCCAAAAGGCGATCTCTGACTTCTCGGCTCCGTCAGCTACCCACGTAGCTCAAGGCCCCGAGGTCAACTTCGGGGATGCCACCTTCGAGCTGAAGCCCGCCTTGATCCACATGGTGCAGGCCAATCCGTTTTGCGAAAAGCTCCATGAGGATGCCAATGCTTATCTCCAGCACTTCATGGAGTTATGTGGCACTTTTACTATCAAGGGAGTGGCGTCTGACGCCGTTCGCCTTCGTCTTTTCCCATTCTTGCTATTGGGAAAGGCGAAGCAATGGTTCTACGCCCACAAAGAAGAAGCCACTACATGGGAGAGGTGTGCCAACACATTCCTCAAGAAGTTCTTCCCAACTGGCAAAACCAATGCCCTTCATGGAAAGATCTCGAGCTTCCAGCAACAATCTGACGAGACGATTCCCGAAGCATGGGAGCGTCTCCAAGAGTACATTCGTGCCTGTCCTCTTCATGGGATAGACGACTAGCTCCTAATCCAAGGATTCTACCACGGGCTGACCAATATGGCCCGTAGTCACCTTGATGTTGCCGCTGGAGAGGCGTTCCTCCAACACACAGTGAGAAATGCCAAGGATCTCATCGAGAAGATGGTAATCAACCAAAGATGGGGTGAGGAACGACTCCAGCTGAAGAAGAGAGGTATGCACACCGTCAATGAGGTGGACATGCTCTCTGCCAAGATGGACCTCCTGATGAAGAAGATAGAAGAAAGTTCCAAGAAGGAACGAGATGCCATCTACCCTGTCGCCGCTGCACAAGCTATTGATGCAGATCCATGGTGCGAGGTGGGCAGAGGAAATGATCACTCGGGCAACAATTGCCCCGAGACATCGAAGGAGGACGTAAGCTTCATCAACAACAACAATAACGGGTATCGACCCCAACAACAAGGAAGCTGGAATTCACGGCCCTTCTACCACGGTAATGGAGGTAATACCAATTACAATAATTACAATTCTTATAATAATCAACCTTCATTAAAAGATCTTGTTCTTGGTCAATCTAAGATTAATGATGGTATAAATAAAAAGATGATTTCCACTGATAAAGTTCTTGAAAGCTTTGGTGAGAAAATGGATAGCTTCACAACTGCTATGAAAAATCAATTGAGTTTTAATAAAATGCTAGAAACCCAATTAGCTCAATTAGCAGCAGCTATGCCATCCATAGAACAAGGTAAAATTCCTGGGAAACCAGAAGATTCAATTGAGCATGTGAGCATGGTCACAACGAGGTTCGGTAAGCCTCTACTTCACTCCTATGGGAGCTATCTTGTCGATCCTCCCTTCATCATGAAGAAGGAAGATCCAGGCCACCAGACGATCAAGTGCTCAATCGGACAACAGACATTCCACACCACCTTCCGCGACCTCGGATCAGGCATCAACATCATGTCCAAGGTAACTTATGACAACTTGTTAGGAGGACCGTTGGTCCCTACATGTCTTCGCTTGTAGATGGCAGATCAAACCATACGTTTCCCGAGGGACTAGCTAGGGATATCTTGGTGAACATCGAAGATGAATACATCCCCACCGACTCCATCATCCTCGACATGGGAGCTAATGTGGAAGTCCCCGTAATTTTGGGAAGGCCCTTCCTCAACACCACCAACGCGGTCATCTATGTTGGATCGGGCCAGATCCACTTCCAATTCCCGAGTCACAAGGTAAAATGTGCTTTCAATGGTTATAAACTTAACAAACAGGTTAAAGCACAACCACCAAGAAGAAGAGTTCGAACCCTCTCTAAAAGAAACGGTATCCGGAGGCCAAGATCAATGATCTCAAGGAGGACGAACCCACGAATCCAAGGTAGGTTTGGAAAGAAAAAGAGTTGCACACATCACGGTCTCCGCCTCCGGAGTCATCAAGTGCACCCGAGGAATGAACAAGATGGAGAGTCCTACTCTGAGGACTTAAAATCAAGGAGCCTTCACTGAAAGCTAAATCGGTAGTTAGCTTTTATTTCCTTTCTTAAATTTAGTTCAAACCTTAATATTTTTCATACTTAAAATTTAGAAAACTAAAGTTAGATTAAATAAAACTTGAGAATTAGAATAGTTTAAAAATTTGACAAAAGGTAGGGTCATAAGGGTGGTCGGTCGACCACCCATATACCCCCTATCTTGGCTTGGTTAATTAGGGAACACTTGGGGACCTTTATAAAAGAAAATGAAAAAAATTGGAGGACTAGGGTGGTCGGCCGACCACCCTAGGATCCCCTTGTCCATCCATCTTTCTTCCCCATCATCCTTTGTCCAAGAATCTCATGATTTGAGTAGTGGGACTTTCAAAAATCAGATTCTTCCTTTGGGAGACATCTCTTTTTGCTTTGTCATGCTTTAAAATACATCAATCACTTTTGGTTAAAGCATGACACATCCTTGTCTCCCACTACTCCATGTCCAAAGTGGGGAACCAACTTTCACTTTGTCATGCTTTGAAAAAGAAAACACATCACTCACTTTCAATCAAAGCATGACATAACTTTGTCCCCCACTACTCTTTGTTTAAAGAGGAGAATCTTGACCACTTTAACTCAGCTTTTGATCACATCACAAATTATGCTTCACCTTTCACCAAGCACTAGAAAAAGCATGAGTGGAATCCCCACTTTGAGGGGATCGGCCGACCACCCTATGGTCACCTCCTCCTTCTCTTTTGCTTTGTGTAAGACATACACTAAGGCTTGTGATCATGGCACTGAAGGGGCATGCCCATGGGTGGTCGGCCGACCACTCCATGGTGCTCCCTTGGTGCCATCTCCTCTCCCCTATAAAAACCCCATGCAAGGAGACCTCATTCCCTCACACCTCCACCAAAACTCATTCAGTTCAAGCCTCTCTTTGCCTTGCTCTCTCCTCTATTCATTCAAGAGAAGTTCTTAGCTCTCAAGAGAAGTAGTGCTACTCCCTCTAAGTCCACAAGAAGATATCTTGTTCTCACTTCTCTTAGCCCAAACTTCTCCCCACAAGGAAAACTAGAGATCCACTTCACACACTCTCCCTAGTCTTGCCCTTGTGTCCTTCTTCCTCTCTAAAAGATCAAGAACCCGATAACATCCACATTCAAGAAGATGAAACAAGCCATGAGTGGGAGCTCATCCCGACGTTCCCGCAAATCCGATGAAACTTCCCAAGGAAGACGAAGGGGAGGTTCTGCCTGATACACTTGGGAGAACGTCCAAACCGAGGAACACCCTTAGAAGGAGGAAGAAGTGCCGACGGAGGTACCTCATATCGGGGCATTAATGGTGCCCCCAATGAGGACTTATGATCAATAGAGCGGTCTCTGGTTCGACCAACCAGGGTATCAAAGGTATCTTTCTCTTCGAGATCGATCTTTCGAGCACATGAGCATATTGGATCCGAATCTTCTCTCCAACGCAGGTATGACCAACGAATTCCACACTATGTTTTCCGCTATTGGTTGGTCTGGCTTTTGGCAAATAGAAGAGTTTGGAATTGAATTGCTTACTATAGAATTCCTATGCTCTCTCCAAATCTCTAATGTTGGAGTTTCCTTCCACATGTTTAATCAAAGCTTTAGTTTAACTTGGAGTCATCTAAGTGTTGCTCTTGGCTTTGATGATTCATGTTTGATAGATTTTGACCTTGCCAAGCGTAGATTTAACAAGAGGAAGTTTTGGTTCTCTATCTCTGCTCTTAATGATTTTTCAAATCCTAAACCTGAGGAAATTCATAATCCAACCCTTCGTTTCATACATCTTTAGATGAAAATAACTTTGTTTCCTAGAAATAATGCTAGCTTCATAAGTGACATGGAATTAAAACTGCTTTATGCCATGGTAAACAAAATGCAAATCTCTCCTGTAAAATGTTTAGTGTAATTTTGGCAAAGTTCAATTGAGAGTAATGAATATATTCAATTCACATCTTTAATTACTCATCTTGCCGAGTCCATGAACCTCCTAAATGGCACACACCCCTTTGTTTACATCTCTGTTCCTTTAGCTATGATCTTAGAAGAATATCTTTCAATTGCTCAAATGCTAAAAAGAGATGCCAATGATAATCTTAGAATGATTTACGGTGGCCATACAATTGAGGTGCCTCTTCCAAATAGACAACTTCAATTGTATAGGACCCGTAAGCTAACCCTTGATCTAGATCATGGCATTGGACACAGAGGTTTTGCAGGTGCAGACAAGAGAGCTCAGAAGGGGCTATACTTTGTTCATCTTGAGCAAGGTGGTTCCTCCTGAGGAGCTATTGACGAGGAGGAAGACAATGCATCTTCTGATCCCATGTACACTTCAAGTGGCATGCCTCCTCGACCCTCACGTCCGCAAAGAGCACGAGCATCCTTCTCGCCCACACGAGAAAGGGAGCATCGTGAATTGCGGCAATAGTTCGATTATCTCACCAACACCTTTGGTGAGCTGCGTGTTGAGCATGATGAGACAGCACGCATCGTCTAGCAAACTGCCGAAGAAATTCAAGCAATGTAGGAAGAACAACATCGACATTGGGACCTGTGGCGGCAACAACATCCACATCCGCCGCACTATTGAGCAAAAGATAAGCTTGGGGGAGGTTCCCTTCCCCACTAAGGTAAGTTTTTAATTTCAGCATTTATATTTATGCACTTCCTTGCTTATCTTCTCTTTGTATCTAAAAAAAATAAAAAAAATCTGCATATGATAAAAAAATAATAAAAAGACTTTCTCTACTCCACTCTCATATGTTTCATGAAAAAATAATATCTCCTATGGAAATGATGAATAGTTGCTCTGTTAAATGTGTCTCTAGTACTTAGTTTACAACTTGATATTTCTCTAAGTATGGATTACTTGGCTTAAAATAATTCATCATGAACCTGAAACTTTTATGGGTTGCAAATGCTGTAACTAAGTCTAAGTTATTGTGAGACATGATATGAAAAGATAAGAGCTGATATAATATTGTTCTAAGCAAGAATAACTATCGGAGTTTTATTTATTAAAATGACAAAACATTTTTTGTTCCTCAATGGTGAAAATTCCTACCAAAGCCATACATGCTCTTTCATGATATAAGCTTTCTACATAAGCTGCTTGCTTTGTGTTGAGTTTGGTCAAGTTTTGTGACCCTTGTTGAGAGATTTATCATGCTCCCAAGATCAAGATCACGTACACGCCACATATACATGCTGCTTCTACACTGGAAGTACGTAGAAACATGCCTTACATTTCCACATAGTTCATACTCCATGCTCTAATAGAAAAAACTCTCTCTAGTTTGTTACTAGTTAATGAGACATAGACTATGCAAAATTATGAAAAAAAATCAAGGGCATTCTAAAGTCCCAAATTTATGAGCATTCCAAAGCTCCTTGAAAAAAAAATATTTTATGATAGTTATGTCTCAAAATAATAAGTTAGGAAAGAGAGATCATCCCAATATAGGAGTATTGATCGATTACCATGTTTTCCACACACTTGCACATCTTGATCTAAGAGTATGACACTTCTCTCCTTGGATCCAGAATTTGACTTTACAATATATGCAAGGTAAGTTTGCTACATCTTTGATCCCTACCTATAGCTCCACATAAAGCTTTAGAGATGGGATGAAAGAAGGCAAACTCTGATATGTGCCTTGGTGAGGAATCATACACCTTATGAGCGACTCGAGAGTCCCATTTGAGGAACACTAAGTTTTCTTTTACAAAACCTTGCAAAACCTCCGATATGAAACTTGTGAAAGAATGAGAAAACTAGTGCTCAAGTCATGTTGTTCTATCTCTCAACCTCTCAAGACAAAGGATAAAGCTATAAGCCCCATGAAGGACTAAGGTAATATGGGTGAGTCTTTATTGCTAATTTTTCCATTCAAAAGAGAAGTATGATTTTGTAACCTTAGTACTCTTGAAATATGAAGCATGGTAGCAACTCCTGATCCATCGAGCTAAGTTTGATTGTTTGCTCGAGACAAGCAAAGGTTAAGCTTGGGGGATCTTGTTGGCACAAATTATGATCAACTTTTATATACTTAAAATGATGCCACCAACCTTAGGATTTGGGATAAACAAACACATCATGAGCATAGTTTATCAAATAACTAGTTCCACATGTCCATGAGTGTTTGAGTACAGGAATGAAGAAATGAAGCAAATGAGAGCCAATGGGACCCACATAGGGGGTCGGCCGACCACCCTATGGGCCCACCTGGCTCTCCTCTCGGCCATGATCCAGGAGAGGCACTCAAGAGTGATTTCCAACCACAGGATCACTCTGTGTTTCCTCTCAACGGCTCACAAGCAAAGCACAAGGATTCATGGGCCCACACCAAGGAGATAAACATGACAAACATTCCAGAATCAACAACTAACCTCAATGACAAGTGGGACCAGCACCAGGGAGGAAGATGTGGGGCAGTGACCCCCAGGGGGGGTTGGCCGACCACCCCTTGGGCCCACCTAGCTCCCAATTGGTCCCCTGACCAATGGGACCACCCCCAGAGGCCAGAGGAGGGCCCACTGGTCATAGGGGGGGTCGGCCGACCACCCCCCTAGGTCGGTTGGCTCCCCCCAACCGCCATACCTCTTCCCCACGTGTTGCATCACCACCATCCATCCAATGACGGTTCCAGGGTCGGTTGGATCCAATGGTGGAGAATGGAAGGCCCTGGATCGTTGACGTGGCGCTGGAGTAGCCCCTAATCCACCTCCCTACTATAAATATCGGATCACACGCCCCTCTCTACACATGGTGAAGAAGCCTACAAGCTATATTCCTTAGATTATTCTAGGAGTTAGTCTAGAGTGGGAGTTAGAGTTGAGTCGAGCTTGCTCGGGATTTCCGGAGTTGTCTTCTGGGAAGTCTGGTATAGCTCTTGTATCTTTCCTACTTTGTAAGACTTTATCTTATTCAATATATTATCCTTACCCTTTACTTTACTTAGTGTTTACTTTGAGAATTACTATACTAGATATAGTATTGTTATATGCTTTTGCTCTTTAATAGCCTTTACATTTATAGTTTGTGATCCTTGTGACCTTTCCTGTATGCGATCATTGTCTGTCATAGGATGCTTTGATTATAGATCGTAGTCAAAGTAATAAGTTGTGTGTAAGCGTGGTGCTTATACATTAGCTTATCCTTGGTTACCGCTTGTTGCACAGATTGTTTCTAGTAGCTAGCAAGAGGTGACAGCCTTGTCTAGTCGTTTGATTCCACCACGTGTTGTCTAGGCAAGTTCTTAAAAGGGAAGGCCCCCGTAAGAAGAGGGCGTGGTTCGGTAGGAGTTTTGTCCTCCTAATCTATCCCCTCGCCTAGCATACTTGTATCATCGGCAATTACGTGAGGAACGGTATCGACGAGAAGAAGAAGAGCATCGGGAATGGCTTCGACATAAGGACCACTGGAGGTGTCCCTTCTTTGTTCATTGCTGGGAGGAAGGCATCAAGCTGCCCACCGCTGATAATTGTCCGGAGTGCAACGGATACTACACTGCCGATCGGTCGGGTAAGAGACCTTGTTTTGACGATCAGGCATCCAGATACGCTAGGCTGCTCAGAGAGGACAGATCGGCGTACGACCGACTGGGGGGCAAGCTCAGTGCCCATGATCGGCTTGGCAGGCGTGTTGACCAGGAGGAGCTGGAGGAGATGGCCAGTGCTAAGGTGCCCAACGAAAAAGTATCCTCCAGAGGTCCCAACATCGGAAGAAATGCCGATGCAAACGGTGGGAAGCAGCACCAACCTGTCTGGTAGACTAAGCTTCCTCCGTGGTGCCCGAAGGGGCTTACCAAGACCCAAAAGAGGAGGATTCAGTGCCATCGCCGCGATGACCAGTATGACACTGCAGAACCCTCGGAAGAAAGGCGGTGGAGGCCGAAGCGCAAGGGTAGAGGCCCATCGGCAGACGCCGATGATTCGTCGATGGTCTGATTGAAGTCAATCTTGGACCTGTTAACTTGGGGGTTGTATTCGGCAAACCGGCGAGTCCAATTATTATACTTTGGGCACCTACCGATAGCTTGTGTATGGAACGCCGCACTGCCGATAGATTCATTAATTGTCGGGAGGTGTGTAAGAATGGTTCTGCTGCGCTTGCGCATGATAACTAAGTATGTGTTGCACGCGTCCTAAGGTTGCATGCTTTGCGGTGGGTCGATCGGCGTTATCTTGATTCTTATCCGATGGAAATATGAAGTCTCGTTGCCGATTGTTATTACAATCAGGCTAAGTACCAGGGCCAGCTAATGAGTTGAATTACTCAAGATTTTAGCCGATTCGATGAGTTATGCTATCGGTAATGATTGCCGATGACTGGGTTAACAAGTTTGCCGATGATACTCTAGAATGGAAATTGATTTTACCGATCAGAATTGAGTTCTAGGCCCGGGGGTTTTCTAATCAAGTTTCTGTCGGATAAGATAATTTGCCTCCAGCGAAGCATACATGCCAGAAAATTCTCAAAGGGGTTGACGTACGACGTGTTCGTTTGAATGCCGATGAGAAAGAATTGTAATACATCGGTAAAAACATGCAAATATTATATTACAAGACGAGATCAAGTATCGGATTACATTCTTGCCGATACAACATGCATTACAGTAAGGAATGAATAAGATCTATCGCACGCAGGCGAATCTGTTCTATCTTGTCCATCTCCTTGGCGTCAGCATCGGCAGAGCCCTCAACCGGTTTGATCTTCTTCTTCCACAAGATGGCTTGCCGGGCATGCTGGTCCCTTTCTTGCTGCAGAACCTTGATGGAATCAGACAGTTGAGTTTTGTGTTGGTTGGCTGCAGTCAGATCCCCCTCGACCTTGTGTAGCTCCGCCAATAGCTCCTCCTTCTTTGCCGACCGTCAAGAGATGTCTTGGTCCACGTTGCCGATGGAAGCTTTTGCTTGACCGATGCTTCTATGCTTCTCATCGGCAAGGTGTTTATATTTAAGCTTCTCTTCTTCGCTCTTGGCTTGAGTGGCCCTATCGGCAATGCGACAGGCGAGCCTCTAGTACTGAATCTGTTTGACGTCGATAGAGGCTGCCTGGAGAAGGACTTCTGCTGCGTCGGCAGGGAGATGACTTTGGATATCTTTGAAAGCAATCCTTGCTGTCGATGAGTCTTGGATGAGCCGGGATGTCTCTTGTAGCAGCAAAGAAAGCAGTGCCTCAAGCTTGGTCTTAATCTCTGCCGATAAAGCTGGGACAGAGCTCTCTTCCTCCTCGTCATCGGGTATATCGACTGAGAAGGAAAATAAACTATCTGCTTGGAGGGGGTCTTGGCGCCTATCTTCATCCTACGGATTGAGACTGAAAGAGAAGAGGCTATCTGGGGAATCTTGGGCCTGAAAATAGAAGGGTTATAATATGTCGATTCTAAAATTATACTACGAGTTTTCAGGTGATTGACTTACCATCTTGAAACGGATTTCTTGCCCAGGGCTCGGCATTCTAGATGGCCCAGCCTCGTCTTGGACATTGGCAGCAGGTGCCGATGGATGAGCTTCTGCCAGAGGAACAATCGGCGTCGTTGGCAATGGTGGCATTGTCATTGGTGTTGCTTCCGGCATAATACTTGATTGTGGCGCTGATGCTGCCCCTTCATCGGGATCTTCGGTTGGTACCAATGCCGATGTTACCTCTGCCGCTACGACGAGCGGGACTGTCTCATCGGCGACTTCGGTTGACGGTGCCGATAATGTTGCTTCGGCTGCTGTAGGTACAGCTGCTTCATCAGGGACATCGGCTGATGGTACCGATACCGATGCCACCATCATAGGGGTTTCTTCGTCGAGAGCTTCGGCTGACAGTGCCGATACTGCCTCCGCCTCTGCAGCGGATGAGGCTGCCTCCTGACCGACGACGTGATCCATCGGCTGATCTGGGATGGGAGCCATTGGAGTTTCCGCCGACGACATGCCAACGGTTGGTGGTGCTGCTTGTGCCGATGACGAAGATGGGCTAGCCAGCCTCAAACGTCTCCTTTTCTTGGGTGCGGCAGCAGAGGAGGATCCGGCCCGTTTTGATGAAGACTGGGGGGCATCGGCAGCCGAACTTGGAGGTGCTTGTCTGCTCGGGGCAGTTGCCGATGACCTCATAGCCTGAAAACATTCAATGCAAGTCATACGAAGAGATGTTGCCGATTAAACAGTATATAATCGGTATGAGTGAAGATGAGTTTACTGCAAACACCCGCGTCAGGGCAGCAGCAGCGGCCGATGTAGCCTTGGCGTTTGCAGGTGTCGGTGAGGGTACCTGTCGTGGGATGAAGGCAGCTAACGAAGGAGCCTTATGGCCAATGAGTGATACGGGACTCATCATTCGAAGCTTGAAAGGCTTGCCGCTCTTGCTCATCGGAGGAATCGGGTCATCAACCTGTTAAACACAAGGAGGTCAAATACCGATGGCGAAGGTACAAATGAGGAATGCATCGGAATGAGGACTTACTACGTCGTCGGGGATGATATGATCGACATCGATCATGTGCCGATAATAGTGCGATGACATGGCGAACAGTTGACACCTCCACTCTTGCCACCAAGACTTGTACTCGTTTGTGATGAAGGAGGTTGGCGACTAGGAGGATAAGTTAAGATCCGATACATCAGCATCGGCAGGAAGACTGACAACTTTGTTCCAGTCCAGAGTACTGGAGAATGTCTGCCTAGGCTGCACTACCTTGGAGTAACAAAGCTTGATTGGTAGTTGGCCGAACGCCAGTTGTCTTGCCGCTACCGATGGATAGTAAAATTCAAATGATGGGGGAGCGTTCTTTCCCGATCCAAATATGTTCACTGGGATGGCCCGAGGGACGATACTGGCCTTCATCATTGTCTGGTTTTCAGGAACATCCCCATCGATAAGATTAAATAACAATGGGAACTGGTTATCTACATCGGCATATGGCCACCAGAGCCGTTCTGCAGCAGGAATTCCATTGTAAAACTTCTGAAAGAAGAGGCCGAATTGCTCCGCATCGGCATCGGTCCCTGGCAGCACAATCGTGGCCTCTCCAAAATTGAGTGGAGAGCGAGTTGCCGATTCATCCTCTCCGCACTGGTGGTCCTCTGGTATATCTCTTGGGAATCGTTGAGCGAATAAGTCAAGTTGGAGTGTTTTCTGCATATGTGCGTGCAGCCACATGTTAATAAACCACCAGGGGCCTCCAAAATTGCCGATGTGCTCACCTAGCAGTAACTTCTGGGACACTTGATGGAGGAGACGATATACTGATCCTAGAAGATATCTGCCCAAAGGAAGCCCTGTCCCATTGGCAAGCATCTTAGCTGCTGGGAGATACATGGTGGTAGGTCCAACTGCCTTACCGCAGAAGATGAATTTATCCAGCCACATGTTCAGGAAGGTGGCGTGCTCTCTTTGGTTTACCGATCCAGTTTTCTGATATTCCTGAATGTAACCCGTCCAACCGCCGGTGTTCTCGGTATTTACTCTGTGCTCGACTTTCCTATTAAACAAGGAGGGGGTGTCGGCAGAGGAAATGTCTAAACCGGTCAGCATGTGGACATCGGCAAGAGTGGGGGTGGCCGGTCCATGTCGGAATAGGAACGTGTTCAGGGTGTCTGACCAGAAGTAAGAGGCGGCTATTAACATGTTCTCATTCCTCTCCATATCGGCAATGGACAGCCTGATACATTGGTCCAGACTGCGCTCCTGCCAGTAAACTTGCTGCGCGCTGGCGACTCTGAGGTACCAGTTCTTGCACCCTTTGGTGGGCTTGGGCCATGATCAGAATGCATCTTTCCATAATCCCAAACCAAAACATTCAGATCTAAACGGAATCCGGTTGGTTTCTGCATTGACTATATAGCTGGGATCCGGGTTCCCCATGGGGCCTAAGCAACTGAAGGTGGAACCGGTAAGCGGAATCACTACCTTGTTGTACAGTTCCTAAGATTCAAAGGAGAAAGCGAAGAGCAGTCAGAAAGGAACGAAGACAGATCCAGATTCGTGCGGATTGCAGGGGACTGAATTAGATGAGGGATGGATCTTACCTTCGGGATGTCAACTTGGATCGCCATTTGGGGCCGGAGGAGTGCTTGGATTGCGAAGGGTACTGTTGCTCGAACTTGTGTTCTTCGGGGCAGCCGGAGGTTGAAGACGAAGGCAGGAAGGTGAAAGTAAAATGAGCTCGGGTAAAAAGGACGGTATGGACCCCAGTAACTTTTATAAGCCTGTTCAGGGCATTTTGGGTTCTGTTCCACATTGTGCAAGAATGTAGGGAGGCCCACGGTGGATACGCGCGGTAATCGAGGTGGTAAGTAACTGTTCGTGCTACAATCGAGGGATTTTATTATTTAATTGCAGTTCCACATGCGGGGATCGAGGAAACCGTACGCCTATCTCGGGGATAACGGCTATAGCAACGGCTACAGTGGAGAGAGTTTCGGCACGTAAAGTTATACGCTCCGAAACTGGGGGGCATGTGTTGACACCGTTTTTTGACACGTGTCAAATGGATCGAAGCTTGACTGGCTGGTGACTATTCTCCATCGGCATCGGTAAAGTATGAGTTGATATGGCCGACGGGAGAGTGCTACAGAAGGCCAAGTATGTTGCCGATGGAAGCTGGATGGTCTTTGCCGACAAGGGTTAATTGGCGGTCTTGCCGATTGCTGATGAGCTGCTATTGCTGATTGCCGATGAAGACTCGTTGCCGATTGCCGATAAGGGCTCGTTGCCGATTGCCGATGGAAGATAGTTGCCGATTGCCGACAAGGGTTTATTGCCGATTGCCGACGAGGGGATGTTACCAATCGGGAAAAGTGTTGCTGATGCCGATGAGCGTAACTTAGCGCTTGGGGGCAGCTGAAGGTTACCGATGGTCCAAAGAAGGAAGGTGCGGATTAAAGGGATCTGCCGATGGAGAGTTTCCATCGAGAAGAAGTATAAGGAAACTGGTGTTTTGTGCCAATATTATTATAGTAGTTTGAGTCCGGCTCTCGCATGGGTCATTTATTTTCCCTTAAAATAGATGTGTTGGTTTAGGAAATAAATATTGTTATCCGGCTCCTGCGCGAGTCAGTTTCCTTTAAAGTAGGAGTTTGTTTTAGGAAAGATATGTGTCGTGTCATTGTACAACTCTCCATGCGGGAGTATAAATATGAGCCCGAGGGCTGTGGAATAAAGAAATCAATCCAATTCAAACCAAATCAATTACTTTTATCTTATTTACCTTTCCAGCAATTTATCCTTTCTTATGCATTAGTTATAGCTTTAACGAGTTCTTCAAGCTTTCGACGGGCTGCATCACCCTGATCTCCGTCAAAATCCTTGTTAGTTCCGTGTGGGAGTACCTCTAGGCTTTGGCAATCCGGGCGCATCGCTGTTTGCCTCGTCTAGCTCTGCTCTAGTTATCCGTGATCAACCTGAGCCTTGACGTCCGGGCGCATCGCTGTCGTCTCGTTCAGTTTGTCATAGTTATCATGCTTGTCGATTGATTGGTCAAATCGACTGGCACACCCTCGACATCAAGCTTTGGGTAATAGCCTGAGGTGTTCACAGATCTGACGCTTTTTGTGTCAATAAAGCAAGCACAAAACAAGTCAAAGTAATAATGGATATGAAGCCACCAAAAAAGATCAAGGATATACAAAAACTCACAGGATGTATGGCAGCTCTCAACAGATTCATATCAAAATTGGGAGAAAAAGGACTACCCTTCTTCAAACTTCTAAAAAGGAAAGAGAACTTCGAATGGACAGAAGAGGCAAATCGAGCTTTTATTGAATTAAAAGAATACTTATCATCATCTCCAATAATGACACCACCAAGAAATAAGGAGGACATGATGCTATATATCACGTCAACAAAAAACGTAGTAAGTACAATAGTCATCGTGGAAAGAGAAGAACCCGGGCACACCTACAAAGTACAGAGACCGGTATACTACATCAGTGAAGTACTCATAGAGTCGAAAGTCAGATACCCACACGTACAGAAACTACTATATGCAGTACTCATATCATCAAGAAAACTGAGGCATTATTTCCACGAGCGCAAAGTAACAGTAACAACCAACTTTCCATTATAAGACATACTCAAAAACAAAGACATCACAGGACGAATATCAAAATGGCCAGTAGAACTCGGATCTCTAAATATAGACTTCAAACCAAGAACAACAATCAAGTCATAGATATTACCCGACTTCATCGCAGAATGGACAGAAATCGCACAAAAAGAATCCGAGCCAATATGGGGCCATTGGAAGATGTACTTTGATGGTTCTCTAAAACTTGGAGGGGCAGGAGCCGATGTGCTACTGATTTCCCCAGAAGGAAGGAAATTAAAGTACATGCTACAGATATTATGGCAAGCAACAAATAATGAAGCAGAATACGAAGTGCTCATACACGAGTTAAAAGTAGCAACTACGCTGGGAATTAAAAGAATCCTCGCATATGGAGATTCGGTAGTAGTAATCAATCAAGTAAACAAAGAGTGGGATTGCACAAAAAACAACATGGTCGCATACTGTGCAGAAGTAAGAAAACTCGAGAAGAACTTCGAGGGACTAGAAATCCATCACGTCTTAAGAGATTCAAATGTGGCAGCAGATATCTTATCTAAATTGGGATCAGACAGAGCAAAGGTACCACCCGGGATATTCATAGAAGAACTCACAAAACTATCAATCCAGGAAATCAATAAACAAAAAGAGGACCCGATGGACATAGAAAAGATAAAAGAACCTGATGCCTCAAGACAAATCCTCACAGTAGAGAGTGATTGGAGGAAACCATACATCGATTATAAAAGTGAAAACAAACTACCCGGTGACAAAGTAGAAGCAACAAGGGTTATAAGGAAGAGCAAAGCATACGTCCTCATAAAAGACAAACTATACAAGAGGGCAACATCCTCTGGAGTACTATTGAAATGTGTATGGAGCTGATGGTTTCTTACGTTTCGGTCGGGGGCAGCACTTGAAGAAGCTTGGCGCTTCGACCCTTGCGCTTGGGGGGCATCGGTGGCACGGGTTGGAGCAGCCTGTACATTTGGAACGACTGTCGATGAATCTATTGACTGCAAAAAGAAAACATTTGGTGCAAGCTGAGAACAAAATGAGCATTGTCGATAAGAGTTTATAATCGGTATAAATGAAATAAAGATTGTCACCGCAAAAGCTTGCGCCAAAACGGCAGTAGCGGCCGATGGAGAAGCAGTAGCCCTAGTCGTTGTTGACTTGGGTTTGAGAGTGACCTTGGGCGCCTTTTGGTGCATGGAGGAGGCTATTGAAGGAGTCTTGCTGCCGATTACCGATGTAGGGTTCATCAGTCGTAGGTTGAAATATTTGCCGCTCCTACTCTTTTTGGGGATCAAATCATTGACCTGTCGACAGAAGATTAGTTACCAATGCATTTGAAGAGAAAAAGATAATATCGAAAATAAACTTACCGCGTCATCGGGAACAATATGATCATCATCAATCAGATGCCGATAGTAATGTGATGATGCAACAAATAGTTGATCTTTCCACTCTTGCCACCAGGACTTGTATGATTCAGGAATAAAGGATGTCGGTGCCCAAGAGGATAAGTCAATATTTGTTACATCGGCCTGAGGAGGAAGAGTGTGTTGACACAAAAAGCGTCAGATCTGTGAACACCTCCGGCTATTACCTAAAGCTCGATGTCGAGGGCGTGCCAGTCGATTTGACCAATCAATCGACAAGGATGATAACTAGAACAAACTGAACGAGACGACAGCGATGCACCCGGACGTCAAGGCTCAGATTGATCAGGGGTAACTAGAGCAGAGCTAGACGAGGCAAACAGCGATGCGCCCGGATTGCCAAAGCCTAGAGGTACTCCCACGCGGAACTAGCAAGGATTTGACGGAGATCAAGGTGATGCAGCCCGTCGAAAGCTTGAAGAACTCGTTGATAGCTATAACTAATGCATAAAAAGGGTAAATTGTGATAAAAGTAAGATAAAAGTAGAATTGGTTTGTTTTGAATTGGATTGATTTTTTATTCCACAGCCCTTGGGCACATATTTATACTCCCGCATGGAGAGTTGTACAATGACACGACACATATCCTTCGTAAAACAAACTCCTACTTTAAAGGAAACTGACTCGCGCAGGAGCCGGATAACAATATTTATTTCCTAAACAAACACACCTATTTTAAAGGAAAATAAACGACTCATGCAAGAGTCGGACTCAAACTACTATAATAATACCGGTATAAAACACCAGTTTGCTTATCCTTTCCTTTTGATGGAAACTTTCCATCGGCAGATCCCTTTAATCCGCACCTTCCTTCTTTGGCCACTTGTAATCCTCTGCTGCTGCCAAGTGCTAAGTCACGCCCATCGGCATCGGCAATACTAAGTCACGCCCATCGGCATCGGCAATACTTTCCCGATCGGCAATTGGCAGCATCTCTTCGTCAGCAATCGGCAATGAGCCCTTATCGGCAATCGGCAACCAGCTTCCACCGGCAATCGGCAACGAGCCTTTATCATCAATCGGTAAGAACTCCTCAATGTCAATCGGCAATAGCAGCTCATCGGCATTCGGTAATGACTCATTTCCAATCAGCTTCAGCAAGACTTCACCGATCTTGTCGGCAATGCTCATCAGCTTCCATTGGCAAAACACTTAATCTTCTCGTAGCACCCTTCCATCGGCACTATCAACTCCTGATACCGATGGAGAACGGCCGCTGACCAGTCAAGCCTCAGCCCATTTGACACTTCTCGAAAAACGGTGTCAACACATGCCCCCCAGTTTCGGAGCGTATAACTTTACGTGCCGAAATTCTCTCCACTGTAGCCGTTGCTGTAGCCATTATCCCCGAGATAGGCGTACGGTTTCCTCGATCCCCGCGTGTGGAACTGCAATTTAATAATAAAATCCTTCGATTATAGCACGAACAGTTACATACCACCTCGATCACCGCGCGTATCTACCGCGAGCCTCTCTACATTCCTGCAAAGTGTGGAACAGAACCCCAAAATGCTCCTGAACAGGATTATAAAAGTTACTGGGATCCACACCACCTTTTTACCCAAGCCCATTTTCACTTTCACCTTCCTGCCTTCGTCTTCAACCTCCGGCTGCTTTGAAGAACACAGGCTCGAGCAACAGTACTCCTTCGCGCTCCAAGGACGAACCAAGCATCTCTCCGACTCCAAATGGCGATCCAAGTTGACATCCCGAAGGTAAGATTCATTCTCCATCCAATCCAACCTCTCTGCACAGTTCTTTTCTCCGCAAAAACCTGGTTTTACCCCCATTCTTCCTTCTGATTCGTCCCTTTTCTTCAAACCCTAGGAGCTGTACAATAAAGTGATCATCCCCCTCGCTGGTTCCAATCTCAGCTGCCTAGGCCCAATGGGCAATCCAGACCCCACCTCCATCATCAACGCAGAAACCAACCGGATACCGCTTAGATCTGAGAGCTTTGATTTAGGACTGTGGAAGGATACATTCCGCTCATGGCCCAAGCACACTAAAGGATGGAAGAACTGGTTTTTGAGATTGGCCAGATCACAGCAAGTGTACTGGCAGGAGCTTGATTTGGATCAATGCATTAGGCTTTCAATTGCCGATGTAGAGAGGAATGAAAACTTAATGATAGCAGCTTCATACTTCTGGTCCGATAGCATGAATGCCTTCCTCTTCAGGCATGGACCAGCTACTCCCACCCTTGCCGATGTCTACATGCTGACCGGCTTGGATATCACCTCTGCCGATATGCTTAGCCTCTTCAACAGAAAAGCTGAGTACAAGGTGAACACCCGTAGTATCGGCAGCTGGACAGGTTACATTGAAGAACACCAGAAAACCGGATCGGTAACCCAACGGGAGCATACCATCTTCTTAAACATGTGGTTGGAAAAGTTTGTCTTCTACGGCAAAACCATCGGCCCGACCACCATGCACCTCCCCGCGGCTGAACTGCTTGCCAATGGCACAAGGCTCCCTTTGGGCAGGTATCTCCTCAGATCAGTTTACCCATTGCTGCATCAAGTATCCAATAAATTACTGTTAGGAGAGACCATCGGCAATCTCGGAGGCCCCTAGTGGTTTGTCAACCTATGGCTGAACGCACATATGCACAAGGCCCTCGGGTTTGACCTATTCGCCCAACAATTCCCGACGGACATATCAGAAGACTACCGATACGATGATGACGAATCGGCAACTCGAGCTCCGCTCAACTTTGGAGAGGCCGTCATAATGCTGCCAGGTACCGATGCCGATGGGGAGCACTTCGGCTATTATTTCCAGAAGTTCTACAACGGACTTCCCTCCTCGGAATGGGCCTGGTGGCCATATCTTGACGAACACAACCAGTTTCCGTTGCTGTTCAACCTGTCTAACATGAGCTTGCCTGAGAACCAAGCAATCATGAAAGCCAGCATTACTCCCCGAGCTCTCCCGGTAAACATCTTTGGATCTGGGAAGAACGCTTCACCGTCGTACGAGTTCTACTATCCATCGGCAGCGGCGAGACAACTCGCATTTGGCCAACTGCCGATCAAGCTGTGCTACTCCAGGCTAGTAAGACCCAGGCAGGCAATCTCCAGCAATCTGGATTGGAACAAAGTCATTAGCCTCCCTGCCGATGCCGATCTGTCGGACCTTGACTTGTCCTCCTGGTCGCCAACCTCCTTCATCACCAACGAATTCATGTCTTGGTGGCAAGAATGGAAGTGCCAATTACTCGCCAAGTCTTCACATTATTATCGGCACCTGATCGACGCCGATTACGTCATCCCCGATGACGCAGTAAGTCTGCTATCCGATGCACTTTCATTACTTTATCTGTCATCGGTATCAACACCTAACTCCTTTGCACCTTTGTACCTAGCAGGCCGATGATCCAGTTCCCACAACGAGCAACAGCGGTAGACCCTTTAATCTTCGGATGATGGGTCCTATATCGATCATCGGCAGCAAAGCTCCAACATTGGCTGCCTTCACGCCTCAACAGGTACCTTCGCCGATGCCTACAACAGCTTAGGCTACATCGGCTACCGCTATTGCCTTGACGCAAACTTATGCAGTAAACTCATCTTTACTTGTACCGATTACATGTTGTTTCATCGACAACATTTATCTTGCATAACTCGCTTTGTATTTTCAGGCACTATGGTCATTGGCATCTGCTTCCAGCAGGCAAACGCCTTCCAGCCCGGTTGCCGATGCCCCCCGGTCTTCATCCAAACGGATCGGCTCCCCTGGTGCTGCGCCGACAAAGAAAAGGCGCTTGAGGCTGGCTTCTCCTCCACCATCGGCTCCAATTGCACCATCAGCTACCGATGCGTCGCCAGCAAGACTGCCTCTGGCCCCAGTCGTACCACCTGCCGGCGGGTTATCAGCAGAACCTTCATCGGCTTCAGTGCCTGATCAACCGATGGATGACGCCTTCGGCCAGGAGATAGCAGCTGCTGCGACGACCGAAGCGACATCGGCATCGGTACCGGCCACGCTGAATGAAGAAACAACTCCTTCCGCAGCAGCAGCGACGTCGGCATCGGCACCGTCGACTCACGTCCCCGACGAAGGAACAACTCAACCTTCCGCAGTAGCAGCGATGTCGGCATCGGCACTGTCGACCCAAGTCCCCGATGTCAAAACGGAACCGCCACAAGAAACTGCCACTACATCAGAGGCGACGCCGGCCACAACTATACTAGCACCAACGGCGTCGCCTGCCTCTCCAACAAGGGCTCAGTCATCGGCATCTGCCGCCGATGTTCAAGATGAAGCCGGACCGTCCAGTCTGCCAAGTCCCAGGCAGGAGATCCGCTTCAAGATGGTAAGTAGATTACCTTAAAGCTCATAGTATAGTTTTACAATCGGCATATTTTAACCTTTGTTTTCAGGCCCAAGATTCTCCGGACAGCCTCTTCTCCTACAGCCTGAACCCTCAGGACGAAGACGAACGCCAAGGCCGCATCCAAGCAGACAGTCTGTTCTCTTTTGCCGTCGACGTCCCCGATGACGATGAAGAGGAAATCTCCACCCCGGCTCTATCGGCAGAAGTCAAGTCCAAACTTGAAGAATTGCTCTCCCTGCTGCTGCAAGACACCTCTCAACTCATCCAGGACTCATCGGCGGCAAGGATCATATTCAAAGATATCCAAAGCCATCTTTCTACCGATGCAGCAGAAACCCTCCTTCAGCAGCTTCTATTGACATCAAACAGATCCAATATCAGAGGCTTACTCGTCGTATTGCCGATAGAGCGGCCCAAGTCAAGAGCGAGGAAGAGAAGCTCAAATTCAAACGTCTTGCCGATGAGAAGCACAGAAGTATTGGTCAAGCCAAAGTTTCCATCGGCAATCTTGACCAGGAAATCTCTCGACTATCGGCAAGGAAGGAGGAGTTGCTGGTGGAGTTGCAAAAGGTTGAAGGGATCTGACGGCTGCCAACCAACAAAAGACCCAACTGTCCGACTCCATCGGGGCTTTACAACAAGAAAGAGATCACAATGCCCGTCAAGCCATCCTATGGAAGAAGAAAATCAAGCCGGTTGAGGGCTCTGCCGATGCCGACGCCAAGGAGATTGATGAGATAGAGCAAATTCGCCTACGTGCGAAAACAGTTATCCACTCCTTATTTTAATGTCCGCTGTATCGGCAAGGATGTAACCTGATACTTGATCTTGTCTTGTAATATAACGCTAGTTTGTTTTTACCGATGTTTTTTATAAGTTTTCTTTTCATCGGCATTCGACCGAGCATTATGCATCTACCCATATGCTAGGGTAATATCTCTTTAAGTATTTGCCGTTGATCGCCCTAGAAAATGCCACTCCCTCGAGGGTTTCCAAAATGTACGCATTACCAGGAGCAGACTGTTTTATCCGATAAGGACCTTCCCAATTAGGGACCACTTTCCAAATTTAGAGCTCTTAGTCCCAATCGGTAAAATCAACTTCCAAACCAAATCACCATCGGCAAATTCCTTTACCTTTACTTTCTTATCATACCATCGGGCAACCCTCTTCTTGTTCTCTTCAATACTAATTAATGCTCTCAACCGATGACCTGCCAAATCTTCTAACTCATCCTTCATCAGAGTAATATAATCATCGGTCGTCAACTGATCCTGAAAAGATAATCGCCTAAAACCGGTTTTAATTTCCCAAGGTAGGACAGCATCGTGCCCATAAACCAACTGGTACGGCGAGATCTTGGTTGCACCATGACAAGCCATCCGATATGACCATAAAGCTTCGTTTAATACCATGTGCCACCTTCTGGGGTTTTCCTCAATCTTGCGCTTTATAAGCTTAATGACTCCTTTATTAGTTGGTTCAGCTTGACCATTAGCTTGGGCATAATAAGGAGAAGAATTTAACACCTTGAAACCCATGCTAGCAGCAAAGTCATCAAACTCTCCCGATGTGAACATGGTCCCTTGATCGGTAGTGATAGTCTGAGGAATACCAAATCGGTAAACGATGTGCTCTTTAACGAAATCCACCATGTTTGCCGATGTCACCTTCTTCAAAGGGATTGCCTCGACCCACTTAGTAAAGTAATCGGTAGCAACAAGTATGAATTTGTGCCCCTTGTTCGATGGTGGATAAATCTGGTCGATGAGATCAATATCCCATCCTCTGAACGGCCAAGGCTTGATTATATGATTCATTGCCGATGCAGGTGCCCTTTGCACATTACCAAACTTCTGACAGTCTTGGCACCCTTTGAAATAATTGAAGCAATCTTCCAGGATTGTTGGCCAATAATATCCATTCCGCCTAATCATCCACTTCATCTTGAATGCCGATTGATGCGCTCCACATACACCTTCATGGATCTCACCCATCAACTCTTTCGATTCCTCTTTGCCAAGACATCTAAGTAAAACCCCATCAACTATCCGATAATACAACTCATTATCAAGGAGCACATACTTAGTAGCTTGGAACCTTAGACGCCTTTCAACTTTCCTGGATGGATCCTTCAAGTAATTGGCAATCCCCTTTCTCCAGTTATCGGCAACCGTTACCGATGTCGTGACTTCCTGAATCGGCTGATATCCTGAGGCATTCTGTGCCAACCGATTGGCCTCTTCATTATGCAACCTTGGAATTTGCTTAAGGCGGTATTCTTTGAACTCCTTTAACAACCGCAAACACCGCTCATGGGCTGCAATTAGCACTTCACTTCGGCACTCATATGTCCCGATCAACTGATTAATCACCAACATGGAATCACCGAAGATTTCAACGGCATCGGCACGCACCTCCCTGAGTAGTTCCAACCCCTTAAGCAAAGCCTAGTACTCAGCCTGATTGTTTGTCGAAGTAGCAACAATCGGCAATGAAATCTCATACCTGTGTCCTCGGGGTGAAATCAACAGAATACCGATACCTGCTCCATCCTTGCATGTAGACCCATCGAAGAATAGAGCCCAAGGAGCAATCTCAACAAAGCTCACCATATTGCAATGCTGAGTGACAAAATCGGCCATCACCTGACCTTTAACAGCCTTTGCCGATTCATACCTTAGGTCAAACTCTGATAATGCCAGAATCCACTTACCGATTCGTCCACTCAAAATTGGCATTAACAGCATGTACTTGACCACATCATCTTTGCAGACAACAGTGCATTCGGTCGACAATAAATAGTGTCTTAATTTAATGCATGAGAAGTATAAACATAAGCACAATCTTTCTATGGCCGAATACCTGGTTTCAGCATCCACCAACCTTCTGCTCAGGTAATATATTACGCGCTCCTTCCCTTCAAACTCTTGAATTAAGGCTGATCCGATAACACCGTCATCGGCAGACAAATATAACCTAAAAGGCTTCCCGTGTTGAGGTGGAACTAAGACTGGAGGATTTACCAAGTATCTTTTAATCTCTTCTAAGGCTGACTACTGCTCCTCTCTCCATATAAACTCTTAATCGGCTTTCAACTTTAACAGAGGACTAAAAGATTTAATCTTACCAGACAGATTGGATATAAATCTTCTAATGAAATTAATCTTGCCGATCAGAGACTGCAACTCAGTCTTGTTTGTGGGAGCAACTACCTTGTTAATTGCATCAATAGATTTTCTGCCGATTTCAATGCTTCTTTGATGCACCATGAAGCCCAAAAACCGCCCTGCCGATACGCCAAACGCACACTTGTTAGGATTCATCTTCAACCCATGCTCCCTCGTGCACTCCAATATTTTCCGCAAATCGGCAAGATGCTTTTTTAAGTCTCCAGACTTAACCACCATGTCATCGATGTAGATTTCAACTATTGTGCCGATGTACTTATGAAAGATAAAATTCATTGCCCTCTGTTAAGTAGCACCAGCATTCTTCAAGCCAAAAGTCATGACTACCCATTCAAATAAGCCAACGTGACGTGGACATCGGAAAGCAGTCTTGGATATATCTTCTTTAGCCATGAATATCTGATTATACCCAGCATTGCCATCCATAAAGCTAATAATTTGGTGCCCAGTAGCAGCATCGATCAGCAGATCGGCAACGGGCATCGGGTAGCCATCCATCGGCGTAGCCTTGTTCAGATTCCTGAAATCAATACAAACACGAAGTTTTCCATTCTTTTTATACACAGGAACCACATTAGAAATCCAATCGGCATATCAGCATTGCCGAATAAATCCAACCTCGATCAACTTGGTAATCTCAGCTTTAATATCGGGTAAGATAGTAGGATTGCATCGGCGTGCCGGCTGCCGATGTGGCTGAAAACCAGACTTGATGGGTAACCGATGTTCAACTATCGATCGGTCTAAACCAGGCATCTCTGTATAATCCCAAGTGAAACAATATTTATTCTCTTTTAATAAATCAATTAACTGCTGCTTACATTGGGAATCTAACTTAGCACTAATAAAAGTAGGCCTAGGTTTACTACCATCGCCGATGTCAATCTCGAGCAAGTCATCGGCAGACGTGAAGCCCTGCCCCAGTTTTCCGTCATCGGCGAACTAATCCATTAAGACTCCTCCTCAGGACCGACTACTTGGATCGGTTTGATGCGGTAATCGGCAACTTTGAGAAACTCCTTGTCCCAGGCTTCACCGGATATGCACCTGGTCTGCTCATAAGTGTCCAACTCTGCCGATGCAACAGTAGATGGGGCTTCGCCGCGGACGACTTCGATTCTGTCCCCGATCCATTGCACCAGGCTCTGATGCATAGTAGAAGGGATAAAACAATTAGCATGGATCCAGTCCCTTCCGAGGAGCAAGTTGTAAGTGCCTTTGCCGCTGATTACAAAGAACGTTGTCGGCAAAGTCTTACTGCCGATGGTTAAGTCAACACATACGGCCCCCATGGCGGTTGACACATTGCCTTCGAAGTCCTTGAGCTTCATGTCGGTCTCGACCAAATCCTGATCACCTTTGCCAAGCTTCCTGAACACGACATAGGGCATTATGTTAATCGATGCGCCACCATCCACTAGCATCTTAGTCATCGGCTGACCATCCACTTTGCCTTTGACAAACAGAGCCCTTAAGTGCTGCCTCTCATCTTCGGCAGGCTTTTCGAAGATAGCCGTCATCGGATCCAGCACCAATTGTGCCATATCGGCAGCCTCTTCATCATCACCGACGGGCGCCATGAACTCCATCGGCAACATGACAACCATGTTTATATCTGCCGATGGGCCCCTGTCCTTACGCTTCGGCCTCCATTGCTTTTCTTCCGAGGGTTCTGCACTGTCATACAGGTCGTCGCGGCGTTGGTGCTGAATCCTCCTCTTCTGGGTCTTAGTCAAACCCTTAGGGCACCATGGAGGAAGCTTGGTCTTCCAGACGGGCTGGTGTTGCTTTCCCCTACTTTCATCGGCACTTCTTCCAATGTTGGGATCTCTGGAGAATATCTCTTCGTCGGGCACTCTAGCATTGGCCATCTCTTCCAGCTCCCTCTGATCAACACGCCTGCCAAGCCGATCATGGGCACTGAGCTTGCCCCCCAGTCGGTCAGGTGCCGATCTGTCCTCTCTGAGCGGCCTGGCGTACCTGGGTGCCTGATCATCAAAACAAGGTCGCTTACCTGACCGATCGGCCGTGTAGTACCCATTGCATTCTGGACAGTTATCGACAGTGGGCAGCTTGATGCCTTCTTCCCAGCAATGAACGAAGAAGGGACATCTCCAGTGGTTCTTATGTCGAAGCCATTCCCGGTGCTCCTCTTCTTCTTGGCGATACTGTTCTTCACGTGATTGCCGATGATATCGCCTTGGCTGTTTGTGAGTAATCACCACTCCAGGAGCCCTGTTGGCGCTGTTACCCTCATCGGCAACCTTCTTACCTTTTCTGTCATCGGCAAACCTTCTTGCATCGTGCTTAGGCACTTGGTAGTCAGGGTCTACCGATGAGTTCCTTCTGGCAGCTTCCGATGTCAGCACTCTGGTCTTTTCACCGATCTCCACCATGTTGTTTGGGAACGGGTGCTGATCTATCTTCATCGATTTCTGGACTTTAGAGTTTTCAAACTTGATATGCCCAGATTCGATCTTCGACTGCAACTGCTGCCTGAATACTTTGCAGTCATTGGTACTGTGTGAGGTTGCATTATGCCACTTGCAGTACCTAATCTTCTTGAGCTCCTCGGCCGATGGAATCACTTGATTGGGCGCCAACTTGATTCGCCCCTCTTGCAGCAATAGGTCAAACATCCTATCGGCCTTGGTGATGTCAAAGGTGAACCTCTCAGTTTCTTTTTGGCCGAACGGACAAGACACAGGCTTCTTATCCTTCACCCATTCGGCCGCATCGACATTCAGCTCTTCATCTGATCCAGAATCTTCTTCTTTCCCGATAAAGGTCACCTTCTTGTTCCACGTCTTCCTAGGCTCAAAGGCTTTGATATCCTGATCGGCAATCCTCTGCACCAGGTGACTTAGGCTCTCAAACTCCTGGGACGCGTACTTGTCCTTGATATGCGGCAGTAACCCTTGGATGGCCAAATCTGCTAGTTGCCGATCATCAAGCACCAGACTGTAGCATTTGTTCTTCACGTCCCGCAGCCTTTGCACGAAGCTCTCTACCGATTCATCGTTGCGTTGCCTCATCTTGACCAAATCGGTAAGCTTCTTTTCATGTATGCCAGCAAAGAAGTACTTGTGAAATTGCCTCTCCAGATCGGCCCATGTAATTATAGAATTTGGAGGCAACGATATGAACCATGTGAATGCCGATCCAGATAATGATGAAGAGAACAGTCTCACCCTTAATTCCTCCCTGCTGGCAGCTTCCCCGCACTGGATAATGAAGCGGTTGATGTGCTCCATTGTTGACGTGTCGTCCTGGCCGGAGAACTTGGTAAAATCGGGCACCTTGTACCGATTTGAAAGAGGAATCAAGTCATATGCAGGCGGGTACGGGGTCCGATAGGAGTATGTGTTGACCTTGGGTTTGATACCGAATTGCTCCTTCATGACTTCGGCAATCTTGCCGACCCAGTACGCATCCTGCTCCTGCCGACTCATTGGCTGATTGTCGACTGGTGGAGTCGGCTGACGCGCCTCTTGAAGATGTGCAGTAGTCGCGGGCGCAGCACCAGTCATCTGGACGCTATGCATCGGCTGACTTACCGATGGATAGTTTGGCATGCTTGGCGGAGTCGGCTGATGCGCCTCTTGAAGATATGCAGTAGTCGCGGGCGCAGCACTGGTCATCTGCACGCTATGCATCGGATGACTTACCGATGGATAATTTGGCATACTTGGCGGAGTCGGCTGAACTGTCACATTCATCGGTTGCTGTACCGATGATCCGCCTTGAGTGTAAGCCGGGCCTCCATAATAATACATCGGCGCGCCAGGCTGCTGAGCTGGTGGCTGGTTGACCCATCCAGGATTTAAAGCATCGTCATATGACTTGCCGATGGCTGATAGCTGACCGGAGCATGCGGCTCTTGAATCCTAGAGCAATTGATCACCAGATTACCTTGGGGAATCAGTATTCCAGCTTGAGAGTTTGCCGCTAGAGATTGACTGCCGGTGGTTATAATATGTTGCATCGGCACAGAGCTTGCCGATGGTGGCATCAGAGGTATCTTGGGGATTACTTGGAGATCATCTGATTGCACTTGTATGGTTGGAGAAGGCGTAGAGCTGTGCATCATATGAGCCATCGGCTGTGATTGTGTTGCCGATGCCGTAGAATTCCTCCAGGCTGAACCGTCTCCCTGCACCAGATTAGAACCAGCATATAGATTCGGAGGCATACCGTATCCCCACCAGTTAGCGGGGCTGGCCCTGAAATTGCCGACGCGGCCGGATCTGCATTGGACTTGGTAGTGTTGCCAGCGTTCGGTCTTGGTGATGTAGCCACATCGGCAGACGGTTCCACAGGGGTGGAAAACGCAATTTGGGCCGCCGATGGGCTTGCAGATGCCAATCCAGGTTGATGGTACGCTGAACCGGCATATCGCGGTGCATGTCCTTCTTTGAATGTTTGTGCGACAGCATTGTAGATAGTATTGGACAGCACGCTGGAGTGGTTAATCAAAGCTTGACTTACAGCGGCATTAACCATCTCTTGTAGCTTGCTAGGGTTGGCGCCGTACGTGACCTGCCGTGGCAACGGCGGATCCTGCTTCTGAATTGCTTCGCCACTCCTGCTGAGGCTGAAGGATTTGAGATACAGCTGCATGTATTCCTCCATAGCCCGCTCTATGGCCTGCTTCTGATCATCTTTCAGATCGGCCTCAGACACTTCAATGACATTCCTCTGGTTGACATCGGCGTGATCAGCCATGCCGAATACGTAGATTTGTATAATCTGGTCCCACCGAGCGTGCCAAAAGAGGTGTTGACACAAAAAGCATCAGATCTGTGAAAACCTCGGGCTATTACCCAAAGCTCGATGTCGAGGGCGTGCCAGTCGATTTGACCAATGAATCGACAAGGATGATAACTAGAACAAACTGAACGAGACGACAACGATGCGCCCGGACGTCAAGGCTCAGATTGATCAGGGGTAACTAGAGCAGAGCTAGACGAGGCAAACAGCGATGCGCCCGGATTGCCAAAGCCTAGAGGTACTCCCACGCGGAACTAGCAAGGATTTGACGGAGATCAAGGTGATGCAGCCCGTCGAAAGCTTGAAGAACTCGTTGATAGCTATAACTAATGCATAAAAAGGGTAAATTGCGATAAAAGTAAGATAAAAGTATAATTGGTTTGTTTTGAATTGGATTGATTTTTTATTCCATAGCCCTTGGGCACATATTTATACTCCCGCATGGAGAGTTGTACAATGACACGACACATATCCTTCCTAAAACAAACTCCTACTTTAAAGGAAACTGACTCGCGCAGGAGCCGGATAACAATATTTATTTCCTAAACAAACACACCTATTTTAAAGGAAAATAAACGACTCATGCAAGAGTCGGACTCAAACTACTATAATAATACCGGTATAAAACACCAGTTTGCTTATCCCTTCCTTTCGATGGAAACTTTCCATCGGCAGATCCCTTTAATCCGCACCTTCCTTCTTTGGCCACTTGTAATCCTCCGCTGCTGCCAAGTGCTAAGTCACGCCCATCGGCATCGGCAATACTAAGTCACGCCCATCGGCATCGGCAATACTTTCCCGATCGGCAATTGACAGCATCTCTTCGTCAGCAATCGACAATGAGCCCTTATCGGCAATCGGCAACCAGCTTCCATCGGCAATCGGCAACGAGCCTTTATCATCAATCGGTAAGAACTCCTCAATGTCAATCGGCAATAGCAGCTCATCGGCAATCGGTAATGACTCATTTCCAATCAGCTTCAGCAAGACTTCACCGATCTTGTCGGCAATGCTCATCAGCTTCCATTGGCAAAACACTTAATCTTCTCGTAGCACCCTTCCATCGGCACTATCAACTCCTGATACCGATGGAGAACGGCCGCTGACCAGTCAAGCCTCAGCCCATTTGACACGTCTCGAAAAACGGTGTCAACAGAGTGACAATCTTATTCCAGTCCATAGCACTGGAGATAACTTCTCTTGGCTTTATCACATTGGCGTAGCTGAGTTTGATCGGCAACTGACTGAACGCTAGCTGTCTTGCTGCTGCTGATGGATAATAGAATTCGTAAGATGGAGAAGTGTTTTTCCCGGTCCCGAAGATGTTGACTGGAATAGTCCGGGGAGTGATGGTAGCCTTCATGATTCTTTCATTCTCTGGTATATTCCCATCGGTAAGGTTGAAAGAAAGCGGAAATCGATTGTCCTCATCAATATAAGGCCACCAAACCCGTTCTGCAATAGGAATTCCACAGTAGAATCTCTGAAAGAACAAGGCAAATTGACTGTCATTGGCATCAGTTCCTGGTAGCACTATTATGGCTTCTCCGAAATTGAGTGGAGAACGGGTTGCCAATTCATCTTCAGCAAGTACATGATCTTCAGCCAAATCTCTTGGGAATTGCTGGCTAAATAGGTCAAACTGAAGACATTTGTGCATATGAGCATTTAGCCAGATGTTGATGAATCACCAAGGACCTCCGAGGTTGCCGATGGGCTCGCCTAGCAGTAGTTTTCTAGATACTAGGTGCAGAAGGTGGTAAACTGAACTGAGGAGGTATCGGCCAAGGGGAAGTTCTGCTCCATCGGCTAAGAGTTCCGCTGCAGGAAGGTACATGTTGGTGGGTCCGACTGTCCTACCACAGAAAATGAACTTTTCCAACCACATGTTCAGGAAGGTGGCGTGTTCCCTCTGGCCTACCGATCCAGTTTTGTGGTATTCCTGGATGTATCCAGTCCAACCGCCGATGTTGCGGGTAGCTACCCGATGCTCAGGCTTTCTGTCGAAGAGGGTGGAATTATCGACAGAAGAAACATCAAGACCGGTGAGCATGTGCACATCGGCAAGGGTGGGGGTGGCTGGTCCGTGTCTAAACAGGAAAGCATTCATTGTATCGGACCAGAAGTAGGAAACAACAATCATCATATTCTCATTCTTGGCCATATCAGCAAGAGACAGTCTGATGCATTAGTCTAACTTGTTTCCTAACCATCCTGAGGTACTAGTCTTTCCACCCTTTGGGGGTTTAGGCCATGAGCGAAAGGTGTCTATCCATAACCCTAGATTGAAACATTCAGATCTAAAAGGGATGCGGTTGGTTTCTGCGTTGATAAGCTCAGTTGGATCGGCATTCCCCATTGGGCCCAGACAGCACAAATGTGATTGATCAGTGGGGATCACTATCTTATTGCGCGTCTCCTAGGTTTAGAAAATCAGAGAAGGAAAAGGAAAGAGAATCACAAAAATGATGCAGAAAGAAAAATCATGGAATGCGAAGCGAGAAGGGAAGAGATTAACCGCAGGAACTTTGAAGTTGATTGCCATTGTATCTAGGGGTCCTTGCGGCGTATGCTCTGCTGGTGGAAGAAGCCGTCGGTTGTCGCCGGAGTGTTCTTCAGAGGCGCCGCCGAGTTTGGAGGTGAGGGTGAATGAAGGTATGAGCTCAGGGTGAAGAAGAATTCGAGTGGTGGTAATTTTTATAAACCTGGCCAGGGGCATTTTGGAGTTTTATTTTCGGTGAACAGTTTGGAAAGGTATGGTAGTGGATTCGCGCAACGATCGAGGAATTATGATGGTAGATTATGACTGTTCGCTACAGTTGCGGTGTTCTGTTGGTAACTTGCATTTTTTTTGTGCACGGGAATCGAGGAGTTCGTGTAGGCATTTTGGAGGGAAAAGTTTATAGAAGAGAAATTTTGGCGCATAAAATATCTTATACTACGAAATTATGGGGCATGTGTTGACACCGTTTTTCGTACGTATCAAAATGAGTCAAGTGTGCCGATCGGCAGGTGTCGATGTTCCCTATCGGCTTCAAGGTATTATCGGTTAGGTTACCGATAGAGGAGAAGAAGGTCGCCGATGGTAAATTTAATTGAAGAGACATCAAGAGAGGAGGCTGTTTGCCGGTTTGGAATGTTGCCGATAGAAGCAGAAGGATATTGCCAATTAGGAGTGTTGCCGATAGATGCAGAGGAATATGATGACGTCAGCAGAAGACTGTCGATGGCAATAGAAGGAAGTTGCGGATTGAAGGGATCTGTCGATGGAAGGTTTCATCGTAAAGAAATAGATAAGGAAACTGGTGATTTTATACCAGCATTATTATAGTAATTTGAGTCCGGCTCTTGCACGAGTTGTTTGTTTCCTTTAAAATAGGGATTTTCTATTTAGGAAAGTTAGAGTCGTGGTTGGTTACAACTCCCTTGGCCAGAGTATAAATATGTACCTAGGGGTCATGTGAAAGGCGACAATCAATCAAATACATCTATTATTTTCATCTACTTTTTCCAGCAATTCTACTTTTATTATACTAGCTCTAGTTTATCTACGAGTTCTTACAAGTTTCGACGGGCTGCATCTACAAGATCTCCATCAATCTTGCGAGTTCCGCATTTTGACCAATCGGAGCCTTGACGTCCGGGCGCATCGTCGTCATCTCGTTCATCGTTGTTCTAGTTATCGTCCTTGTCGATTAACTGGTCAAATCGACTGACACACCTTGGATATCGATTTCGGGTATAAGCCCGAGGTGTTCGCGGATCTGACATTTTTTGTGTCAACACAAAGCTGTCAGCTTGTCATGCCGCCTCACGAAACGGTAGACTTATATATGAACCCGACTGTGCCGCTCATGGTGCAAAGCAGTTGGTTTGTCAAGTTGCCTCACGAAACAACTGACTCTAGACACTGCCTCTCATTCTGCAAACTGTCGGTAGATTTTATATATATAAACCAAACTGTGCCGCTCATGGTGCAAAGCAGTCGGTTTGTCAAGTTGCCTCACGAAACAACTGACTCCAGACAGTGCCTCTCATTGTGCAAACTACCGGTTTGTTCTTGACGTCTTGTATCTTGTGCTTTTAGTTGTAGAATTTCTTGAGTTGGCTGATATGCCAAGTATTGCTTAGTTGAATTCCATCTTCTGTCATCAGCTCATAAGTTCCGGGTTGTATTGCTGTCTTGATGATAAAAGGACCCTCCCATGGGTTGAGTACTTTATGTCTTCCTTCTTTCTTTTGAATTAGTCGTAGCACCAGATCTTCTGGTTTTAACGTTCTTGGATGCGTATTTTTGTCATAGTGTCTTCGCAGGCCTTGTAAGTATCGTGCATTTTGTATTACTGCACTGTCTCTTATTTCTTCGATTGAGTCAATTTCTAGTCGTCTTGTTTCTTCGGCTTCTCCTTCATCGTATTGTTCGATTCTTGGTGATTGTCATATCAAGTCAATTGGTAATACCGCTTCTGATCCGTATACCAGTAAGAAAGGTGAGTAGCCTTTTGCTCTGCTGATTTGGGTTCTTAAGCCCCATACCATTTTTGGTAGTTCTTCTATCCACTTGCTTCCGTAGTCTTTTAGGTCTTCGTATAGCCTTAGTTTTAGGCCTTGTAATAGTAGTCCATTGGCTCTTTCCACTTGTCTGTTTGCTTGGGGTGAGCTACTGATGCATAGTCTATCTCTATTCCGCAATCTCTTGCCCAATATTGGAATTCCTTTGCTGTAAATGGTGATCCGAGATCTATGATTATTCTGTTGGGCATTCCAAATATGTGCATGATGTCTTGTATGAACTCTGTTGCTTTTTCTGCACTGTATTTGATGAGTGGCTTGTATTCAATCCACTTGGTGAATTTGTCTACTGCCACAAATATGTATTCAAATCCTCCTTTTGCCTTTTTGAGAGGTCTGACTTGATCTAGCCCCCAGCATGAAAAAGGCCAGGCCGGTGGTATGCAGATTAAATTGTGTGCTGGAACATGTGATTGTCTTGCAAACATTTGGCAATTTTTACATGTCTTGACTAATTGTTCTGCGTCTTTGAGTGTTATTGGCCAATAAAATTCACTTTTGAATACTCCAGAAGATGCTGCTCTTTTGTATAATTTATCCTTTACGAGGACATAGGCTTTGCTTTTTCTTATAACCCTTGTTGCTTCTGCTTTATCCCCTGGTAGTTTGTTTTCATTCTTATAATCGATGAATGGTTGTCTCCAATCGCTCTCTATGTTGAGGATCTGCCTTGAGGTGTCGGGTTCTTTTATCTTGTCTATGTCCATCGGGTCTTCTTTTTGTTTGCTGATTTCTTGGATTGATGGCTTTGCGTGTTCTTCTAAAAATACTCCTGGTGGTACTTTTGCTCTGTCTGACCCCAACTTTGACAAGATATCTGCTGCCACATTTGAATCTCTCAAGACATGGTGAATTTCTAATCCTTTGAAGTTCTTTTCGAGTTTCCTTATTTCTGCACAGTATGCGTCCATGTTGTTTTTTGTGCAATCTCACTCTTTGTTTACTTGATTTATTACTACTGCTGAATCTCCATAACCCATAATTCTTTTGATTCCCAGGGTAGTTGCTACTTTTAGCCTATGTATGAGCGCTTCATATTCTGCTTCATTATTTGTTGCTTGCCATAATATCTGTAACACGTATTTTAGTTGTCTTCCTTCTGGGGAAATTAGTAGCACACCTGCTCCTGCCCCTCCAAGCTTCAGAGAACCATCAAAGTACATCAAAGCTTTTTTTTCTCCTCCCTCATTTTCTTCCTTTCTGGCCCAGCTCACTTTTCTCGCAGGCCTTTTTCCCTCTTCCCCCTCCTTTCTCTCAGCTCTGGGCCCGTCTGCTCGGCCTAGTCGACCACGAAGGGCACCTCCTCCTTGGCCTGCTGCTTTTCCTCTCGCAGGCCTGTTTCCCCTTCTCCCTCCTTTCCTCATGGGCCGGGTCGGCCGAGGCCCAGCAGTAGCGCAGCGTTGCACCCTGTTTTCCTTCTTCTCCTTGAGCCACTGATCTCCCGGCCCTGCGCGTCATCCCCATCCCCTGTCTCCTGCCGAGCCATATCAGGATCGAACACCGATCCGAGCTCGAGCCGAAACCCGATTTCTGCGGAAATCCTTCCTAATCCACGTGGGTTTTAGCCTTGAAACCCCCGCATACCATACCGCTTCCCTTTTTGCATCTATTAGACCTCGTCTCTCTTTCGTAGCCCCACAGCGCCGCTCGCAAGTTCCAGGAGCCGCTGACGCCATTGACGCCATTGCGAGCTCCTTGACCGCCTGCGAGCCCTCATCTCTCGTTTAAGCAAGGTACGGGACCCCGTAAAGCTTCTATCCTACTCAGTTTCGAGTTTTCCTGACCGTGCCGCCTCGTCACCATGTGTAGGCACGCCAGAGCCGCCTCGCAACGCCACCATCCACCTCTACCCTCCTCTGGCCGTTCCCAACACACTAGGTGAGTTCGCGATGCTTCTCACGTTCTCCCGGTGCTCTTCCCGTGGAAAACCGTGGTCTCAAACCTCTGATTGAACTCCGCCGGCGAGGTCGGACCTCTCCCGGCCATGGCGCCACCGCCCAGGCTATCCGCTCCGGCGAGCTCTTTGTTCCCCTCTCCTTGTAAATCATGTCCATCCATCCACGATTCAACAGCTGAGATGAAAGGATACCCCTTCGCCTCGGCTTATTTGCTAAAGAAACCCTGGCTTTTCCTTCTCTGAACCTACAGTCCTATGGCGCTACTCATCTCTATTCTCTCTCTGAAAAGCGTAATCTCGCTCGGGATTTGTTTTATTCAAAATTAAATGAAAAATACTTATTTATAGAATTGCCACTCGATTTCAAAATCCCATAACTCTCTCGTTTTAAATCCATTTTGATCCGTTCAAGTTGCGTTAGATTCGTAATAAAATTCTCTACATGTTAGTGCTACTATTAGTCAGTTTTGAAAACTTATAAATTCGTGATTATATTTAATTTAATATCTTTCTATAGGAAACCTTGTTTAATTCATAACTTAGTCGTTTTAGCTCCGTTTTTCGCGCACGAAACGTATATGTGATCATAGCGATACATAGATTAGTTTTATAAACTTTTCATCTTGTTTTCTTACTGTTGGTGAACTATTCTAATTATAGCTTTGTTGGCTTCGTGTATGTTTGCCCGTTGGTTGAATGTTGTTGATTGTTGATCGGTAGACGTTGAGCAACCTGTTGAAGGATCAGAGTTTTCCTTCGAATGAAGAACAATAGGATCAGCAGGAATTCTTCGAAGAAGGCAAGTATAACATGGGATTATCCTTTTCGTCCTATTCATGATACATTAATAATTCATATGCATGCTATCCCTTGATCACCATAGATTGAATCTAGTCTTGTTATCCTGATACCTTGTGACCTATGATTTGATCCACTATATATGATTAGTTGTGCTAGCGCTCATACCGGATGTACATGATCTTAATGTGTTAATGATTGTATGCAATAATAATAAAACTCACTTTTTAGCAACATTGGATTATAGGAGCTTATCTGGGGGCAAAAGCTGGGATATACAGTACAACCACGGGGGCTATATGGCTCAGTATGGGGACCTTTTCTAGCTCGTTCAGTGGTTACCTTTATGGCGTAAAATGGGGCGTGACGAGACAGGTATAGTATGGTTCCTAATCTATGGGCATAGCCACGAAGGAGTGTGACCGTAGACAGGTTGGCTCTACATCCCCCTGTCATGAACCTTGCGGCCCTAGCTTGTTAGACGAACCCTTGAAAGGTTTCATAGTGAACCCTACCGACGTTCCATGGAAGTGGGTTAAGAGGCTGATCTCCTCAGGAAAAAGGGTAAATCACGACTCGTGGATAAAGATGTACACCTCTGCGCAGAGTTAAAAACTATCATGATAGCCGTGCTCACGGACACGAGCGGCTCGGAAAACTCACAGAATTATTGGGTTCTTATTTCTATGTGGCTTATGCAAGTTGTTATTTATTTATTGTATCATTGTCATTTACTTTATGATCATGGATATTTGAGCTTATGCAATTACCTTGGCAATTGTTGATATTAATATGAAGTTGACATACTTAAAATGCTTACCGCTATGAACCATGTATATCCTTTTGAGCTTCATGAACCCCGTGTTATATTTTTTGAGTACATATGTGCTCACCCTTGCATTCAAACAACAGAAATTGGATTGAGATTAGATAGATTGGAGTACTAGTCTTGGAGTCAACCAGTCAACCAGTCCCTTGTGGAGCTTCCGCAGAAGTTGTCGTTTAGTTAAAGTTTTATTTTTTTAAGACTCTGTATTGAATATTCATTCGCTATGTAATAAGCACTGTGATGGTGCTTTTATAATTTGTCAACTCATGTGTGTGACTATTCCTGGGGTGCACATGAGCCTTTTATGCACTTGTTTTTGTTCTTAAAAACGGGTGTGACACCTTCAAAGGGCACAAGGTGGACCGAGGATGGGCAAGGTATTTGTCCCTCCTCTCACTTCCGAGGAGCGGAGGGAGGCACGCAACTCCCTGGAATCAAAGGCTTCCCGCAAATCAGTCCGGTGGACTAGCAACCCGCCTTCCATCTCCGGCCCTCCAGGCCAATTCCAAGAGGAGGACGAAGAGAGCGACATGGAGAAGCTGCTGCACATAGTTGCTAGGCTTAGGGAGAGTAACACAAAGCTAGCGAAGAGGGCAGTAGAAGAGAGGATGGCACGTTTAGATTTAAAAGATAGCTTCAATGATCTTCGCATTAGCACTAGCGTGAAGATCAAGCGCTTGGCCCAGGCAATCAAGAGAGAGGATCTCTTTGCCCCTCCTTCTCCATAGATTGCTAGTATCTCTAATAAGTTAGGCACTTAGATTTATTTTTAATCATTTCCCTTCATCAATGTAACTTGTGCCTAGAAAGATTTGAATTAAATAACTTTTGGTTCTGCTGGTGTTTTATCCCAGCAGAACCCCTGCATTTGATCTATTTCTGTCACTGTTTACAGTAGGCTCTAAAATGAGTATGGGTGGGTGTCGGTCGACACCCCAATGTGCCAATTCACCAGTTCAGCCATTGAACCATGATGTACACGGTCGTGACACATTCCACAAAAAAGTTGGACCTCAACGAGTCCTCGAGCCCACCAGCTAGCATCTACTCAGCCTCAACATCAATCCTGATTGGTTTGCCACGTCTCTCCCCCTTTTCCTTTATGCTTTCATTTGTTTTACTCATTTTTCCTTTTGAATAAGAATAAAATAAAAATAATTTCTTCATGAAATTCATCACTTAGTTAATTTCCCCTTTTTAATATTGAATAAAACAAGAAGATCGCATCCAAAATTAAAATTTGAAAGTGACATGATCTATGACTTTTAAAGGGCAAAAGTGTCATAAAGATGAATTCTTGCTTTTTGCTTATGCTAGTGGGAAAATTCTTTGATAGGAATATCATATTGGCTAAGTTGTTAATTAATGTGATATAGTCTCGGCTCATGATTCATGCCCTTTCTATTTAAGTTTCTTGGAGATTAATTTTTAAAAATGTCATAAAACCATAATGTCACTACTCCTCTATAGTGAGAAAATTCCTACTAAAAGCCATATATATTTATACATGATCAAAAACCTTCCTCATATGCTTCTTGTAATTGCTTTGATTTTAGTCAAACCTTGTGACCCTTGTTGAGAATTTTGTCATAGTTCAAAGATGAAGATCACGTACACGCCACATATTTTTGCTGCTTCTATACTGGAAGTACGCAAAAACATGCCTTTCATTTACATGTTCCATGTTCATCCAATAAATACTCTAGAAATAAATGTTATGATCTCTTCCAAAACCCTTCAAAAGAGATATGGCTATCAGGAAAAAATGATGATGAGCAAAAGCTCTAAAAAATGATAGCCATGTCTCAAGTAATCCTAAAGTTAGAGAGATCATATACATTGTAACACCCTATGTGTTGAGCTTGCATTGCATATCATTTCATGAGCATGAACACAAGCATCATTGCATTCATGCATTTCCTTGATCACATGAGATGATAACCCTAAGTGATCATCTTGTTTGCATATGTGTATGTGTTAAACCTACACCTAGCTTTGTATGAGCTATGCTTGTATAACCAAGTGCTTGATGTTTTGATCACTAATGACCCTCTAGAATTGCTTAGGGATCACAATACACATCAAAAGGTTTTGTTATGTCTGGTTGCGCCAAAATGGGTGCTGAAGTAAGTAGAGTTCTTAAGGTAAGAAAAGTTGTCTCACATTCTGGAGTCCATTCAAACTTCTTATCCTTTTGTAACAAGCTGGTCATAGGTTTAGCTATCTTGGAAAAGTCTGGAATAAAACGACGGTCATATCCAGCTAGGCCAAGAAAACTACGAACCTCGGTGACGGAAGTTGGAGCTTTCCAATCCATAACCTCTTGCACATTACTTGGATCAACCGATATTCCATCAGCAGAAAGGATATGTCCAAGGAAAGGTACCTTAGTAAGCCAAAACTCACACTTACTAAACTTGGCATACAACTTATGTTCTCTTAGCCATGCAAGAACTACATGTAGATGTTCTGCATGCTCGGCTTCACTCTCTGAGTAGATTAAAATGTCGTCAATGAAGACAACCACAAATTTATCCAGATCACGCATGAAGACGGAGTTCATAAGGTACATGAAGTAGGCGGGAGCAATTAGTTAGCCGAAACAACATAAACAAATACTCGTAAAACCCATACCTCGTTGAGAAAGTTGTCTTAGGTACGTCTTGCGGTCTGATTTTGATTTGATGATACCCTTATCTCAAATCGATTTTAGAAAACACCTTAGCTTTAGATAACTGATCAAACAAAATATCAATACGAGGTAAAGGATATTTGTTCTTGATCGTTACAACATTAAGTGGTCGGTAATCCACACACATTCATATGGATTTATCTTTCTTTTTGACGAATAGTGTGGGACAACCCCATGGTGATGAACTAGGTCGAATGAGAACTTTATCTTGCAACTCTTATAGTTGTTTCTTTAGCCCTGCTAGCTTATTGGGTGGCATTCTGTATGGCCTACGAGATATAGGTGTCGTGCCAGGTACCAACTGAATAGCGAATTCCACATCTCGATCAGGAGGAAGAACAAGAAGATCATGTGGAAACACATCTGGAAAATCACACACTACTGGGATGTTCTTCAGAGCGGTAACTTGGATAGCACAGGTCATAGCACAAAGGTCAAGCTTCCGGGAAAGGGAAATCTGGAAGGTTTCAGACTTCTCCGGAGTTCTCAAGGTGAGGATCCTATTTCCGGTATCGATGTTTACCCCATAAAGGTGCATCCATCTCATGCCTAGGATCACATCCAACCTAGACCCGGGGGGATGATAAGGTTAGTTTTAAACTCATGTTTCTGTATTATGTCAGCCCTAGCTGAACTTATGCAGTACCCCACATACAAATCAGATATGCCCATGCCATGCTTAACAGTAAAAGCTTTACTCATGAACGAATGTGAAGATCCTGAGTCAAACAACACAACTATAGGATGATGGTTTACAAGGAACATACCAGCTGTAACGGGTTCTCCTTGTGGCACTTCTTCCACTGTGGTACAGTGCACACGCCCTTGATAGGCCTGGTTCTTCTTTGGGTGGGGGCAATCTTCAGCAAAGTGCCCTGGACGCTGACAGTTGTAGCAAGGCGCATTATTTGGTGGAGCCCTCTGATTTCCAGAACTTCCTTGCCCTGGGTTACCTTTCGAAAGAGCAATGGTGTACGGCTTGCAATACTGAATCTGTTGTGCACCTCTAGCTGGAGCTTTCTTCTGAGGAGGCCTGAACTTGGCCCCTGCCACTGAAGGTTGGTAAGTAGAGCGATTGACAAAAGAAGCTCTTTGCTGAGACGAGCTTCCTTCAAACACCCTCTTACGACTCTTGGCTGCAGCATGCATGTTATTCTGATTATCTTGAGTCAACGCATCACTGATGAACTCATTGAAGTTGGTATGAGTTGAGTTAGCAAGGGTATTCATCAACTTGGTTCCCAGACCTCTCTTGAAGCTATCGATCTTTTTCTCATCCGTGTCAACAAACTGAGAAGCATAACGGACCATGTTGTTGAAAGCATGAAGATACTTCGTTAAGGTCTTGGTACCTTGAGTGAGCCTTAGGAACTCTGCTGCGTTCATCTTCATCAGACCTGTGGAATGTAATGCCCCCTGAAGGCTGACTTGAACTAATTCCAAGAAACTGGGGCATTAGCAAGGTATGTGGTGCGATGATGAGCCCACCATATACCTGCCGGACGCTGCAACTGGTGCGAAGCATACTCTGCCTTCAACTTCTCTGTCATCCTTAGCAAACGAAACTTCAGTTCCATGGTATTCAGCCATTCATCAGCCTTGAGTGGCTCTTCAGCCTCCTTGAAGATAGGCGGATTCGTGTCTAGGACGTCCTTGAAAGTGCTGAACTGATTTGCAGCTCGGCTGTCATGATTGCCATGGTTCTGATTGTTTTGAGCTATGCCGCGAAGCAACTCCTCGATGTTGCGTTGGCCACCGATGAACCGAGCCATAAACTATTCAGGGGTGAGTGGCGGTTGTGGTGGTTGTTGGCACCAAGAATGATACACTTTTATATAACCAAACAATGTCAACAACCTCAGGATCAAGGATAAACAATCACATCATGAGCATACTTTATCAAATAACAAGTTCCACATGTCCATGAAGTATGTGATTGTGGGATTGAAGAAATGGAGCAAAGGAGAGCCAGTGGGACCCACATAGGGGGTCAACCGACCTCCTATAGGGCCCACCAGCTCTCCCCTCTGGCCATGATCTAGGAGAAGCACTCTAGAGTGGATCTCAACCCTTGGATCACTCTGTGCTTTCTCCTAATGGTCCACATGCAACTCACATGGATCCATGGGCCCACATCAAGAAGATCAACGTGACAAACAACTCAGAAAACCCAACCAGGAGACATGACAAGTGGGTACACCTTCTGTAATGCCGAGGTGGGCCCAAACCCCTATAGAGGGGTCGACCGACCTCCCACCTGGAGCTCTAGCCCCCCACTTGGTCCCTGACCAGTGGGGTATGCTCTAGAAGGCAAGAGGAGGGCCCACAAGCCATAGGGGGGGTCAGCCGACCTCCGCCTAGATCAGTTCAGGTCCTGGTAACTGCCATACCGGTTTAGCACATGTTGAAGATCAGAACCATCCACTCTAAGTCGGTTTAGAGGTAGTTGGATCCAAGGGTGGAGAATTTAAGCCTCCTGGATCGATGATGTGGTGATGGAGTAGCCCCTACTCCATCTCCCACTATAAATAGAGGCTCATACCCTCCTCTTCATACATGGTGAAGAAGCCTACAAGCTCTATTCCTTAGATTGTTCTAGTAGTTAGTTTAGAGTGGGAGTTAGAGTTGAGTCGAGCTGCGCTCGGTATTTCCAGAGTCATCTTCTGGAAAGTCTGGTATAGGTCTTGCATCTTTCCTTCTTTGTAAGACTTTATCTTATTCAATATATTAATTTTCCTCTACTTTACTTAGTATTTACTTTGAGCATTACTATATGAGTTATAGTCTTGTTATATGCTTTTGCTTATTACTAGCCTTTACATCAATAGTCTGTGATCCTTGTGGCCTTTCCCGTATGTGATCATTGCTTGTTATAGGGTCCTTTGGTTATAGATCATAGTCAAAGTAGTAAGTTGTGTGTAAGTGTGGTGCTTATATATCATCTTACCCTTGGTTACCGATTGTTGCACGGATTGTTTGTGGTAGCTAGCAAGAGAGTGACAACCTTGTCTAGTCTTTGTATTCCACCACGTGTTCTTAGGCAAGTTGTTAAAAGGTAAGGCCCCCGTAAAAAGAGGGTGCGGTCTGGTAGGAGTTTTGTCCAATAGTGTTTAGACTAATTAATTGGCTAAGTATATTGAAGTATAGTGAATTACATAGGAGTCCCTTTACTCTCTCGTTGTCCCCCCACCTAGCTATACTATCTAGTTATCTCTAAGTTATCATTTACCTTGGCTTATTCATTCATCAACCCTTCCTATCACACATATCGTTTACCCCCCTATACTAGTTGGTACTAAGTTGAGGTGCTCTCTAGGATCTCTTTATCTGATTATCATTTCTATCCCAGCTTTCCCTTGGGAAATATAAATTACGATACCTTGGAATACTCCTAGGTGAAGAGCTACAATGGTATAATTTGAGCCCTTGCGGATTTATCCAATAGTCATAAGAAATACCAACAAGCATTTCTAGCACCGTTGTCGGGGAAAGCTTAGCCTAGAATTTTTAATTAGATTGAATCCAGAGACTCTCGTCAACTTAGTTATCAATTAGTCATAGGGGCTTACCCTTGTCTGTGTCTTCCTTTGTTGTGAATCCAGATAGTGTATGAGCGGTTTCCAACTGCTGGGAAATTATCTAGAAGATCCCAAGCAGCTGTTGAGGAGGACTAGATGTCGTCAAGTTCCCCTTAGAGGTTCATCTCGACCCTAAATCCGTTCGAGGAAGGAGGCTCTACACCATGACTCAAGGAAGCTATGGCCCAGAAGGCGATCTCTCACTTCTCGGTTCTGTCCGCTACCCACGTAGCTCAGGGTCTCGAGGTCAACTTTGGGGATGCCACCTTCGAGATGAAGCCTGCCTTGATCCACATGGTGCAAGCCAACCCATTGTGTGGGAAGCCCCATGAGGATGCCAATGCTCATCTCCAGCACTTCATGGAGTTATGTGGCACCTTTACCATCAAGGGAGTGACATCTGATGTCATTCGTCTTCGTCTTTTCCCATTCTCGTTATTGGGAAAGGCGAAACAATGGTGCTACGCCCACAAAGAAGAAGCCACTACATGGGAGAGGTGTGCCAACGCATTCCTCAAGAAGTTCTTCCCGATGGGCAAAACCAATGCCCTTTGTGGAAAGATTTTGAGCTTCCAACAACAGTCTAACGAGACGATTCCCAAAGCATGGGAGCGTCTCCAAGAGTACATTCATGCCTGTCCTCATCATGGGATAGATGATTGGCTCTAGATTCAAGGATTCTACCATGGGCTTTCTAGTATGGCCAGTAGTCACCTTGATGCTGTCGCTGGAGGGGCATTCCTCCAACACACAGTGAGGAATGCCAAGGACCTCATCGAGAAAATGGTGATCAACCAAGGATGGGGTGAGGAACGTCTCTAGCCAACGAGGAGAGGTATGCACACCGTCAATGAGGTGGACATGCTCTCTGCCAAGATGGAACTATTGATGAAGAAGATAGAAGAAGGTTCCAAGAAGGAACAAGAGGTCGTCTACCCCACTGCCACCGCACGAGCTATTGAAGCTGATCCATGGTGCGAGGTGTGCGGGGGAAATGATCACTCGGGAAACAATTGCCCTAAGACATCGAAGGGGACGTGAACTTTAACATCATCATCAGCAACAACAACAAGAACGGGTATCGACCCCAACAACAAGGAAATTGGAATTCGCGCCCCTGCTACCAAGGCAATGGAGGTAATAGCAATTACAATAATTACAATTCTTATAACAATCAGCCTTCATTGAAAGATCTTGTTCTTGGTCAATCTAAAATTAATGATGGTATTAATAAAAAGATGATTCCCACAGATAAAGTTCTTGAAACTCTTGGTGAGAAAATGGATAGCTTTGCTGCTGCCATGAAAAATCAATTGAGTTTTAATAAAATGTTAGAAACCCAGTTAACTCAATTAGCTACAGCTATGCCATCTCTAGAACAAGGTAAGATTCCTAGGAAACCAGAGGATCCAATTGAGCATGTTAATATGGTAACAACGAGGTTCGGTAAGCCTCCACATCGCTCCTATTGGGGTTATCTTCTCGATCCTCCCTTCACCATGAAGAAGGAAAATCCAGGCCGCCCGACGATCAAGTGCTCAATCTGACAACAAACTTTCCAAAATGCCTTCTTGTTGGCACAAATTATGATCAACTTTTATATAACTAAAATGATGCCACCAACCTCAGGATCAAGGATAAACAAACACATCAGGAGCATATTTTATCAAATAACCAGTTCCACATGTCCATGAGTGTTTGAGTGCAGGAATGAACAAATAAAGCAAATGAGAGCTAGTGGGACCCATATAGGGGGTCGGCCAACCACCCTATGGGCCCACCTGGCTCCCCTCTCGGCCATGGTCCAAGAGAAGCATCCTAGAGTGATTTCCAACCCTTAGATCACTCCGTGCATTGTCTCAACGTCTCACAAGCAAAGCACAAGGATTCATGGGCCCACACCAAGGAGATAAACGTGACAAATACCACAGAACCAACAACCAACACCAATGACGAGTGGGACCAGCACCAGGGAGCAAGAGGTGGGCCAGGGACCCCCAAGGGGGGTCGGCCGACCATCTATAGGGCCCACCTAGCCCTAAATCAGTCCCTGACCAGTGGAGCCACATCTTGGAGGTCAGAGGAGGGCCCACTGGCCATAGGGGGGTCGGCCGACCAACCCCCTAGGTTGGTTGGCCTCCCCCAACCGCCATACCTCTTCCCCACATGCTGAATCACATCGATCCATCCAATGATGGTTCAAGAGGAAGTTTGATCCAAGGGTGGAGAATGGAAGGCCCTGGATCACTGACGTGGCGATGGAGTAGCCCCTACTCCATCCCCTACTATAAATAGAGAGTCAGACCCCCTTCTCTAGACATGGTGAAGAAGCCTACAAGCTTATACATCATCTTATCCTTGGTTATCGCTTGCTGCACGGATTGTTTGTGGTAGCTAGCAAGAGGTGACAGCCTTGTCTAGTCGTTGTATTCCACCATGTGTTTATAGGCAAGTTCTTAAAAGGTAAGGCCCCCATAAGAAGAGGGTGCGGTCCGGTAGGAGTTTTGCCCCACATAGCATCTTTCGCCTTTCACCAAGCACTAGAAAAAGCATAGTAGAATCCCCACTTTAGGGGGTCGGCCGACCATGCTTTGGTCACCTCCTCTCCTTCTTTTGCTTTGTGCAAGGCATCAACAAAAGTTAGTGATCATGGAACCCAAGGGGCATGCCAAAGGATAGTCGGCCGACCACTCCATGGCACCCCCTTGGTGCCATTCCTCTCCCCTATAAGACCTCATGCAAGGAGAGCTCATTCCCTCACACCTCAACCAGAATTCAGTCTTAGCTCAAGCCTCTCCTTGCCTTGCTCTCTTCTCTCTTCATTCAAGAGAAGTTCTTAGCTCTCAAGAGAAGTAGTGTTTCTCTCACTAGTCCACAAGAAGATTTCTTCTCTTAGCTCAAGCTTCTCCCCTCAAGGCAAACGAGGAAACTCTTTCCACACACAACCTTGTCCTAGTCCTGTCTCTTCCGCTCTAATAGACGAAGAACCCGATAACATCCGCATTCAAGAAGATGAAACAAGCCATGAGTGGGAGCTCATCCCGACGCTCCCGCCAATCCAATGATACTTCCCAAGGAAGAAGAAGGGGAGGTTCTGCCCGATACACTTGGGAGAACCTCCAAACTAAAGAACACCCTCAGGAGGAAGAAGAAGTGCCGAAGGAGGTACCTCAAATCGAGGCATTCATGGTGCCCCCGATGAGGACCTACGATCAACAAAGTGGTCTTGGGTTCAACCAAGTAGAGTACAAAAGATATCTCTCTCTTCGGGATCGGTCTTTTGAGTACACAAGGATATTGGACCCGAATCTTCTCTCCAACGCAGGTATGACCACCGAATTCGAAATTATCTTTACCTCTATTGGTTGGTATGACTTTTGGCAAATAGAAGAGTTTGTAATTGAGTTGCTTACCATAGAATTCCTATGCTCTCTCCAAGTCTCTAATGTTGGAATTTCCTTTCACATGTTTAATCAAAGTCATAGTCTAACTTGGAGTCATCTAAGTGTTGCTCTTGGTTTTGAAAATTCATGCTTGATAGATTTAGACCTTGCCATGCGTAGGTTTAACAAGAGGAAATTTTGGTTCTCTATCTCTGCTCTTAATGATTGCTCAAATCCTAAACCTGAGGAAATTCATAATCCAACCCTTCGCTTGATAAGTGACATGGAATTAAAATTGCTTTATGCCATGGTAAACAAAAAGCAAATATCTCCTATAAAATGCTTAGTGGAGTTTTGGCAAAGTTCAATTGAGAGTCATGAATCTATTCAATTCACATCTTTAATTACTCGTCTTGCCGAGTCCATGAACCTGCTAAATGGCACTCAACCCTTTGTTTACATCTCTGCTCCTATAGCTGTAATCTCAGAAGAATATCTTACATCTGTTCAAATGTTAAAAAGAGATGCCAATGGTGAACTTAAAATGATTTACAGTGGCCATACAATTGAGGTGCCTCTTCCAAATAGGCAACTTCAATTCCATAGGACCCATAAGTTAACCCTTGATTTAGATCAAGGCATTGGACAAAGAGGTTTTGCAGGATCAGACAGGAGAGCCCAGGAGGGGCTTTACTTTATTCATCTTGAGCAAGGTGGTCCTTCCCAAGGAGATATTGGCGAGGAGGAAGACGATGCATCTTCCGATCCCATGTACACTTCTAGTGGCACGCCTCCTCGACCATCACATTCGCAAAGAGCACGGGCATCCTTCTTGTCCACACGAGAAAGGGAGCATCGTGAGTTGTGGCAACAATTTGATCATCTCACCAACACCTTTGGTGAGTTGCGTGTTGAGCACGATGAGACAGCATGCATCGTCCAGTAAACTGCCGGAGACATTCAAGCAATGCAAGAAGAACAACATCGGCATTGGGACCTGTGGCAGCAACAACATCCACATCCGCCGCACTATTGAGCAAAAGATAAGCTTGGGGGAGGTTCCCTCCCCCACTAAGGTAAGTTTTTAATTTTAGCATTTATATTTATGCACTTCCTGCTTATCTTTGTTTTGCATTTAAAAAAAATTCTGCATATGATAAAATAAAATAAAAGGACTTTCTCTACTCTCACATGTTCCACGAAAATTAATATCTCCTATGGAAATGATGAATAGTTGCTCTGTTAAATGTTTCTCTAATACTTAGTTTACAACTCGGTATTTCTCTAAGTATGGATCAATTGGCTTAAAAGAAACCATCATGAACCTCAAACTTTTGTGGGTCGCAAATGCTGTAACTAAGTCTAAGTTGTTGTGAGACATGATATGACAAGATAAGAGATGCTATAATATTGTTCTAAGCAAGAATGACTATCAGAGTTTTATTTATTAAAATGATAAAACACTTTTTGTTCCGCAATGGTGAAAATTCCTACCAAAGCCATACATGCTTTCTCATGAAATAAGCTTTCTACATAAGTTGCTTGCTTTGTGTTGAGTTTTGGTCAAATTTTGTGACCCTTGTTGAGAGATTTATCATGCTCCCAAGATCAAGATCACGTACACGCCACATATACATGCTGCTTCTACACTGGAAGTACGCAGAAACATGCCTTACATTTCCACATAGTTCATACTCCATGCTCTAGTAGAAAAATCTCTCTAGTATGTTGCTAGTAAATGAGACATAGACTATGCAAAATTATAAAAAAAAATTCAGGGGCACTCTAAAGTCCCAAGTTTTATGAGCATTCCAACGCTCTCTCTTGAAAAAAAATGAAAAGATAGCTATGTCTCAAAATAATAAGTTAGGAAAGAGAGATCATCCAAATATAGGAGTATTGATCATTTGCCATGTTTCCACACACTTGCTCATCTTGATCTAAGAGTATGACACTTCTTTCCTTGGATCCGGAATTTGACTTTACAATATATGCAAGGTAAGTTTGCTACATCTTTGATCCCTGCCTATAGCTCCACATAAGCTTTAGAGATGGGATGAAAGAAGGCAAACTTTGATATATGCCTTGGTGAGGAATCATACACCTTATGAGCGACTCGAGAGTACCATTTGAGGAACACTAAGTTTTCTTTTACAAAACCTTGCAAAACCTCCGATATGAAACTTGTGAAAGAATGAGAAAACTAGTACTCAAGTCAAGTTGTTCTATCTGTCAACTTCCCAAGAAAAAGGATAAAGCTATAAGCCCCATGAAGGACTAAGGTAATATGGGTGAGTCTTTATTGATAATTTTTCCATTCAAAAGAGAAGTATTATTGTTGTAGATTTAGTACTCTTGAAATATGAAGCATAGCAGCAACTCCTGATCCATTGAGCTAAGTTTGATTGTTTGCTCGGGACGAGCAAAGGTTAAGCTTGGGGGATCTTGTTGGCACAAATTATGTTCAACTTTTATATAACTAAAATGATGCCACCAACCTCAAGATCCAGGATAAACAAACACATCATGAGCATATTTTATCAAATAACTAGTTCCACATGTCCATGAGTGTTTGAGTGCAGGAATGAACAAATCAAGAAAATGAGAGCCAGTGGGACCCATATAGGGGGTCGGTCGACCACCCTATGGGCCCACCTAGCTCCCCTCTCGGCCATGATCCAAGAGAAGCATCCTAGAGTGATTTCCATCCGTTAGATCACTCTGTGCTTTCTCTCAACGGCTCACAAGCAAAGCACAAGGATTCATGGGCCCACACCAAGGAGATAAACGTGACAAACACCATAGAACCAACAACCAACACCTTGTAGGACCAGCACCAGGGAGCAAGAGGTGGGCCTGGGACCCCCAAGCGGGGTCGGCCGACCATCCATAGGGCCCACCTGGCCCTCAATCAGTCCCTGACCAATGGAGCCACACCTTGGAGGTCAGAGGAGGGCCCACTGGCCATAGGGGGGTCGACCGACCACCCCCTAGGTCGGTTGGCCTCCCCCAACCGCCATACCTCTTCCCCACATGCTGAATCACATCCATCCATCCAATGATGGTTCAAGAGGCGGTTTGATCCAAGGGTGGAGAATGGAAGGCCCTGGATCACTTACGTGGCGATGGAGTAGCCCCTACTCCACCCCTCTACTATAAATAGAGGGTCACACCCCCTTCTGTAGACATGGTGAAGAAGCTTACAAACTCTATTCCTTAGATTGTTCTAGGAGTTAGTCTAGAGTGGGAGTTAGAGTTGAGTCGAGCTGTGTTCAGGATTTCCAGAGTTGTCTTCAGGAGAGTCTGGTATAGCTCTTGTATCTTTCTTTCTTTGTAAGACTTTACCTTTATCAATATATTATCTTTTCTCTCTACTTTACTTAGTATTTACTTTGAGCATTACTATACTAGATATAGTCTTGTTATATGCTTTTGCTCTTTAATAGCCTTTACATCCATAGTCTGTGATCCTTGTGACCTTTCCTGTATGCGATCATTGCCTGTCATAGGGTGCTTTGATTATTGATCGTAGTCAAAGTAGTAAGTTGTGTGTAAGCGTGGTGCTTATACATCATCTTATCCTTGGTTATCGCTTGTTGCACGGATTGTTTGTGGTAGCTAGCAAGAGGTGACAACCTTGTCTAGTCGTTGTATTCCACCACGTGTTTATAGGCAAGTTCTTAAAAGGTAAGACCCCCCATAAGAAGAGGGCGCGGTCCGGTAGGAGTTTTGTCCTCCTACTGATCTATCCCCTCGCCTAGCATACTTGTATTGAGGAGACAAACTATAGTGTTTAGACTAGTTAATTAGCTAAGTATATTGAAGTAGAGTAATTTGCTTAGGAGTCCCTTTACTCTTCTCGATGTTCTCCCACCTAGCTATCTTACCTAGTCCATTCTAAGTATCTTTTACCGTAGCTTCTTCATTCATCAACCCCTTCCTATCACATTTATCGTTTACCCATCTATACTAGTTGGTACTAAGTTAAGGTGCTCTCTAATATCTCTCTATAATTATCATTTCTAGCCCAACTTTCCCTTGGGATAATATAAATTACGATACCTTGGAATACTCCTTGGTGAAGTGCTACAGCGGTATAATCTGTGCGCTTGCAGATTTATCCAATAGTCATAAGAAATACCAACACTTCTGCGACCTTGGATCAGGCGTCAACATCATGTCCAAGGTAACTTATGATAATTTATTAGGGAGACCCTTGCTCCCTACATGTGTTTGTTTGCAGATGGCGGATCAAACGATGCGGTTTCCCGGGGGACTTGCGAGGGATATCCTGGTGAACATACAAGATGAATACATCCCCACCGACTTCATCATCCTGGACATGGGAGCTAATGTGGACGTTCCGGTCATCCTGGGAAGGCCCTTCCTCAACACCACCAACGCGGTCATCTACGTGGGATCGGGCTAGATCCATTTCCAATTCCCAAGTCACAAGGTAAAATGTGCTTTTAATGGTTATAAACTTAACAAACAGGTTAAAGCACATCCACCAAGAAGAAGAGTTCAAGCTCCACGCAAAAAGAAGCAATACCTGGAGGCCAAGATCAATGAACTCAAGGAGGACAAATCCGGCAATCCAAGGCAGGTTTGGAAAGCAAAAGAGGTGCACACACCACGGTCTCCATCTCTGGAGCCATCAAGTGCACCCGAAGAATTGACAAGAAGGAGAGTCCTACTCCGAGGACTTAAAACCAGGGAGCCTTCATCGAAAGGTAAGTCGGTAGTTACCCTTTTACTTCCCTCTTACATTTATTTCATTTCTTTAATTTTCATCATGCTTAAAATTTAGAAAAATAAAGTTTAGAGAAAAACTTGGTGGATTAAAATTTAAACTAGAGATTAGTTTAGCATTTAAATTTGACAAAAGGTAGGTCCATAGGGGGTCGACCGACACCCCTATGTACCCTATCTTGGCTTGTTTAAAGGGGGAATGCAATGTGACCTTGTAAAAGAAAAAGAAAAAAAACGGAGACCCATAGGGGTCAGACGACCACCCCTAGGCCCCCCTTGTGTCGGATACCAGAGAATAGGGTACCCTAACACTGTGCTTCGCGAAAACAAAATCACCCTCGGAGGCCACTCCTTGTCGTCCGAGCTAGGCTGATGTCATCCGTGGCGCCGTCTACCCTCGGAGGCCACTCCGCCTCGTCCAAGCTAGGACGACGTCATCTGTGGCGTCATCTACCCTCGGAGGCTCCTCCGCCTCGTCCGAGCTAGCCTAGCGTCATCTGTGACGTATCTGCCCTCGGGGGCTCTTCTGCCTCGTCCGAGCCGACGTGACGACATCACCCTCTCCCGAGGTCACGACCGTCGTAGCTGGCCCATAGTCAAAAGGTCTACAGCACCGCCTGTCCTTAGGGGTGGGGTTTCAAGGCACGAACCGCCATGACTGCCCCTGTACACCCCCTACGGAATAAGCACCTATGCTGCCTAACCCCCGATTGACACCCGCCACGCTCAGGCCATACCATCGACGGACACTTAAATAGGGATTCGACCATCATCAGCCCTGTACGACGGAACGCAGGGTGCCTGGCCCTGTGCTACCAACCCTTGCCCATGCCCAAATCATGGAATAGGGACGTTTCCGACTAACAAGGCGCATGGCTACAGCCCCATCAAGGACGAACAGGACCCGGACGGCGCATCTGCATGCACAATCTTCCCCAGGAAGGAAGGCGAACAGAAGCCCAAAAGCGCTCCCAAGTCTGCAACCCGAACAGGGCCCACGTTTCACTCTGTCCCTCTCTGTACATACTCGCCTTTGCGCGAGCTCTTACCAGAACCAAGAACCTCATACGCACGAGACCTGGGAACCCGCTTCCCTCTCTCACCATCTGCTTGTAGCTCCCCACTACGAGCCCTCCGCACTTGGTAACACAACTCCGCGACAAACTGGACGTAGGGCGTTCGTGCCTGAACCAGTATAAACCCTGTGTCCTCCAAGTGCAACCATCCGATCTCCGACACACTTAGAAATTTACTCGTTGGCTGTCTAGACCCTGCCATTTTAGACAGCGACAGTTGGCGTGCCAGGTAGGGGAACTTTGCATGTCACCCGTATTTTCGTGTTTTGGATGGCATCATGCCATGTCGATTTCGCTTTGGTAGCCTGGACTTCCAGTACCACGGGCAGGGGGTCAACCTAATCCTCCGTCGCCCCACGGCATCCTCCGAGATAGCCGTAGGTGCCATCTCGGCGTCCATGGCCCACCTTGTCCTATCTCCCTCTGGGGAGCAAACCACTCACGGGGTAGCTGTCCCATGAGCCGACTACCCTGAGTTCGACCGCCAGCTCGATACCTTAATGGGTCCCTAGATGACTCAGGGGTCCCTCCACAACCTCTACTTCGCATTCGCCAACATAACGGTGCATCTCGCGGGAGGGCGACGCTCTCTCCCGAGCTCACCCCGACGCCCTCCTCGAGGGCACTACCGTATGGTTTGCGGAACGCCGCCGTGTCCTACTTGGAGGCGGTGGCTGCGGGTTTCCGCGCTGACCCCGCGGAGGGGACATGCATCGGGCTTGCATCGCATCATCTTTGGTCCGTATTTGACCTCCTTACGAGCTCGAAGGCGACATCCAACGCCGACTCCAGCCACGGGAGCATCGATCCCTGGGAGCCCCTGGACTTCGAAGGTCTAGGGGATAAAGAGGCCTTCTGTGGTTTCTTGCATGCCAGCGATTACCTGCTCGGCTCCGATTCAAGCGACCGCAGCGCCGGCGCGGGCGTGAGTGCTTCATGTGCGACTCACCACTGCATGGGGCTGCCATCGACGCCACCCTCATCGAGGACGAGGATGGTGACGACGTCCACACGCCCGTTGATGGGGTAAGAGCACCAGGACCAGCGCCGCGGGGCGACCCGCAGTCCTCTGATGCCTAGCGGCGCTACCTTCAGGAGCTCTGCAACATGGAGCAGAAGCTCTAGGAATGGCAGCGACGAGTGACGCTCGAGCGTGAAAAGCTCGAGCGTGAAGCCGCTAGGGCCCTCGAAGAGCCCCGCACTCGAAGGGAAGCCCGAGTGGTACATCAAGACATCATCAACGATGAGCACGACCCCCCGCAGTTCGTGCGGGCAAGCCAGAACATCGCGGCAGAAGGAAAGCTCCTGGTCCTCGACACTCCCGAAGGAAAGCTCGGTCACGACGAGCTCAAATCCCTTCTGGGACGCGCCGCGGCTCAGCAGGCCATGAGTTCCGCATTGCGTCGACGCGGGCTCAACGTCAGCCATCAGGCCGACCCGACGCCTAACGATCACGCCGCACGGACACCGAAGTCCGATGGTTCATGCTCGCATAGGCGACAAGTGCGACGCGCGCGACACGCTCGACGCGCGCAAGCATGCCAAGTAGGACGACGCAAGCAAAGGCTACCACGTCCGACGTGGTGGCCGATATGACAACGACGAAGATCGACCTCCCACTTCGGAAACGCCGGGCCCTTTGGCCTACATTCGGTGCATCCACCGCGCTCCGTTCCCACAACGTTTCCGGCAACCAGCCAACATCGTTCGATACTCTGGGGAAACGAACCCTAGGCTCTGGCTCGACGACTACCGCCTCTCCTGCTAGGCCGGCGGTGCGGACGACGACGAGTTAATTGTAACACCCTAGGTGTTAAGCTTGCATTTGCATATCATTTCATGAGCATGAGCACAAGCATCATTTCATTCATGCATTTCCATGATCACATGAAATGATAACCCTATGTGATCCCTTTGTTTGCATATGTGTATGTGTTAACCTACACCTATCTTTGTATGAGTTATGCTTGTATAACCAAGTGCTTGATGTTTTGATCACTAATGATCATTTATAAATTCTTAGGGATGAAAATGGAACCATGTTTATGTTCATGATCAACTCCAAATAAGCTTCTAGGGTTTAAGCTCTAATGTTTGACCCTAGGAACCCTTTTGCTTAATCTAACAAATTGACCTTGTTAATGACCTTATATGAAAAAGTTGGCTTAAGAAAAGTTGTAGAGTTTTTAATTCTGCACAAACTTTGTTTAATCACCTTGAGGTGATTTGGATCCTAAAATACCCTAATTGGTCAATTAAGGCTGATTTGGGGGATGTTTTAGCTTCTGAAATCGTCTAAGTCCTAAGTGACTTGCAGTTTGAATGTTACCATGTTTGAATGCTTGTAGTTTGAAATCTAAACCGTTTCAGTTCAAACCAAGTACACCAAAGTTGTAGTCGGGTTATAGCTCTACAAAAGTGTGCAATTGGTTGAAGCTAAGGCGCGGGGTTTAGAGAGTTAATCGCTTGGCAAAACACGCCGTCAGACAGCCTGATCGGGCGTTTGAACGCCGACAGAGCGCGCCGAGCGCCGGTTGTGGCCAACCACGTCAGGCATCGCACGCCGCGTGTCGACCGTACATCGGTGAAACGTCCACGCCGGCCGTGAGTTTGGACGCCCGCACACTCCAGCGCCCGACCGCGCCGCACACTCGCCTCGCTCTCAACTCCCTCCTCCTCCCGTCTCAGCGCAAAAACGCAGCAGCCGCGCCATTGTCGAGCAGCGCCATCGCTGAGCTCGCCTACGTAGTGCACCATCACATTGGCAGCCAAAACGCAGCCACAGCTTCGCCTTGCTCCGCTCCATCTTTTGCACCGCTCAGTTGCCGCGCTAACCACACAGGTGAGCCAGACCGAGCACACCGCGGGCGCCATTGACGACCGAAGCTCCGCCGAGCTTTGCGCCGCCGTGGCCAGCCCAATCCAACGCCTCTCCCTCTCTTCTAACTCTCGTACGTGGTAGCCTAGAGGTTGTAGATGCTCACCGAGTTGTCGATTGAAGTGATTAGGGTTAGGGTTCGCCGGAACGTGAACTCCGCTGAGATCATGCGCACGGCACCCGCAACGCCGGCGAGGTTTGCGCTGGGCTTTTCTGTGTCACTTATGTCCGCACCAGAAATGCTTAGGGATGAAAATGGAACCATGTTTATGTTCATGATCAAGTCCAAATAAGCTTCTAGGGTTTAAGCTCTAATGTTTGACCCTAGGAACCCTTTTGTTTGATCTAACAAATTGACCTTGTTAATGACCTTATATGAAAAAGTTGGTTTAAGCAAAGTTGTAGAGTTTTTAATTCTAAACAAACTTTGTTTAACTACCTTGAGGTGATTTGGATCCTAAAATACCCTAATTGGTCAATTAAGGCTCATTTGGGGGTTGTTTTAGCTTCTGAAATTTGCTTAAGTCATAAACGTGTTTCAGTTTGAATGTTACCCTGTTTAAATGCTTGTAGTTTGAAATCTAAACCATATCAGTTCAAACCATGTACACGAAAGTTGGAGTTCAACTATAGCTCTACAAAAGTGTGCAATTGGTTGAAGCTAAGACGCAGAGGTTAGGGAGTTAATCGCTTTGCAAAACCGGTCGTGAGTCGGTCTGATGGAGTTTCAAATGCAGAGCAGAGCGCCGTGCACCCGGTTAGTGGCTGACTGCCGCAGGAGTTGGATGCCGCGTGGCAGCTGTACGTTGATGTGGGACCCACGTCGGCCACACCTTGGACGCCCACACACTCCACCTCGCGACCAGACGCTCACTCGCCCTCGCTCTCTCCCTCTCCTCTCTGCCTCGCGCAAAAACGCAGCAATCACGCCGAGCTCGCCGGCGCAGCACACCACCGCATTGGCCGCCAAAACGCAGCCACAACTTCGCCTTGCTCTGCTCCATCTTTTGCACCGCTCAGTTGCCGCGCTAACCACACAGGTGAGCCAGACCGAGCACACCGTGGGCGCCATTGATGACCTAAGCTCCGCCGAGCTTTGCGCCGCCATGGCCAGCCCAATCCAGCGCCTCTCCCTTCCTTCTAGCTTTCGTACGCGGTAGCCTAGAGATTGTAGATGCTCGCCGAGTAGTCGGTTGAAGCGATTAGGGTTAGGGTTCGCCGGAACGGGAACTCCGTCGCGTGCATGCGCACGTCACCCGCAACGCCGACGAGGTTTGCGCTGGGCTTAGTTGTGTCACTTGAGTTCATCTCAGTCGCGTTAGGGTTAGCCGGTTAGGTCGTGGTTAGATAGGCAGAGTTGGTAGAAACATCCGTGCCTTGCCACCGCCGGAACAGCAGTGTCGCACCGCCGTGAACTCGCCACCGTGCCGTTGTGCATGTGGCCGAGCTCATCGGAGGGTTTGTGTAGCCTGGATCTAGGCTAGATCGAACCGCTAGGTTTCAGTGTAGGTGTAGCCTCTGCCAGTTTGGCCAGAGGAAGCTTGCGTCGGCCAGCGCAAGAACCGCAGCGTCGCCGTGCCGCCATGGACGCCGTCGAGCATGCTCCGGTGAACCTGGGGTACAACTAGTTGCATGGATCGATGCGGGTTGCGAAGGAGAGCACGACCATAGGGATAGTTTGGCCGGAAACCTCACCGTCGGCGAGGAACCAACGGTCGAGCACCTGTGGTGCATCGGCTCTGTGAGTGAAAGAGCTGACCAGTGGGCCCCGCGTGTCATAGACTCTAAAGCGTTTCTCTGTTTTGTCTTTTTCAGTTTTGTTTGCTAACTTTGGAAATTCATAACTAATTTTAGGGAAATGCTAAAAATGTGAAACCAGTTCTGTTAGCTTTGCTATGTTTTTCTATATGCATGAAAAATGTTAGGTAACCTGTTGTTACTGTTCTTCTATGTTGTTTTAAATAAAATGGACAGCAAGCTTTATATGTTTAGTTTAACTTGTTTAATTTATAACTGGAGTTTGGCATGTGATAAAAATGTAGTTCTTGTTGTGTTGAGCTTGTCTCAGCATGCATTTCTCATGAAAAATTTTAAAGTACCAGTAACCTGTAATTAAGTTGCATGTTGTAGTTCCTTTGTTTAAATGCTTGTTTAATTTAATGCAATCTTGTTTAAATTGCTAAGCTAAGTTAAATGTGTGGGCGGTGCTTGTTAATTTTGGTACATGTGTTACTTGCTTAGTATAAGCTAAGAAAAATATAAAATCTGTTGTTTCACACTTTTAAAATGGTTTAAGTATTTAATGCTTAAAGTATGCATGTTTCCTCATCACCAGCAAAGAACTAATTTGAACCCTGTTTTATATGTGTTTTCTGTTGAGGTGGTGAATACCAAAGTGCTAGCTAATTATGTAACATAGCTTGTCTAATTTTATCATAATTTTTGGAATAATGCTTAAAAGCTTTATATCTGTTTTAAGTGCTATCTAAAATCTGTTAAAACAGCTTGAGCATGTTTTCTTGTTATATTTGTTTGAGCTATTTATGTTTAGTTTCAGCAGTAGCTATAATATACTTTGTTGTAGATAACTTGTTATCACAGCCATAACTTGTTTAGTTTAACCTGGGTGCTTTTTATAAGTTTAACTTCAAATTTGTGTTTTGCTGTTTCTTCAAAACAACCTTGCTTGATATGTCTGTTAGACCTTTTTAATATTAGATTTAGCTGGGGAGTTTCTGAAATGTTTTGTAGATAAGTTCATAAGCTTTCCAGAATGTCTTAGTTTGTAATTTTTGGTTGTGTGTAGCTCCAACTACACAGTTTTCTTTCAGCTATTGTTTTCAGTGTTTGTATGCCATGTTAATCATGTGTTAAGTGATGTGTTTGCTTTGTGCAAGTTAAGCAAGTATCTTAAGCCATGAAACTTGTTTAATGCAGGTGTAAGAGAGCTTACCTCAGAGGAGAAGCTCTATTACAGGTTGCAAAAAAGGGTAAGTGTTAATCTCTCTACAACCGAAGAGATTTGCACATATTCGGTCAATGAAATAAAATGTTGCATGGAACATTCATCATGGGCATTCATCCATATGCATTAGGCATGTCTCATTTCTAGTTTATGACTTGTCATATGTATATTGGATCATCATACATGTATACATGCATCCAGGATCACCGGAGGGAGTGACTTTACTGGAGTTTGGGGAGATAGAAGGAGGAGTCCCACCGGAGATACAAGCTTTAAAAGCTCCAGAAGAAGGAGAACAGGGCTCTGACCTTCCTTAGTGCCCAAACCACCTTCCCTATACCTTCGTGAGAGGCAAGCCCCAGAGCATTTATAACCTTCTCAATTCTATTTAAAGTATTTTACTTGCTATACAACCAGTTGTTTGTGCATTAAGTCATAGGAGTGAGATGAAACCCTTTGGTGCATTATATCTCCTTGTCCACTCAAAAGAATCTTGTATGCCCAGGATCGAAACCTCTGCTTAGCCATGCTTAGACCGGTAGCGTGGGTGGTCTATCATCCCCCACAAAGATAGGTTGCTGGTCACGGGTGGCTATATTTGCTATCGTGGAAAATAACCATGTGGAAGTAATAAATCGAGACCGGGTGGACAAGGTGTTGTGAGCCACTTGACTTGAAGGTCTTGTGAGCAGGTTCTCTCCGCCTGTGTCGCTATGCACTAGATCGTGGTTGGACATCTGCCGAGATTGAACGCATGCCTCCTTCATAGTTGGCCGAATAACTCGTTTCGACCGCGAAGCCTAACTCTGTGGGTTCGGGCCAGAATGCCCTCCTAGTTGGGTCATGAAGACCGCGAGCGGCATACTAGACCGTGGGCAAGTACTCCTGATCGTCCTGGACTGGCACCAAGGGCAGGCACTGCTTCAGCTACCTGGCTATCCATGAGTCGCTACTCATGCCGGTACCGGGGGATCAGCGGGCTACCCGAACGATAGTGAAGGTGACCCGAATAAGTGTGCCGGTAGGCATACTTGGGTGTGATTGAGGAATAAACCTCCAGCTGGATTGGAATTCGATTCGAATCGCGGTCTCTCCCCGTCAGTGAGAAACATGAAAGATCTTCCTCCCACTATAGAAACCTGAACTCTAATAAGTAACCAAAAGATGGTTATATGATTTTGATGCCAAGCACAATATGGTTATTATTGGTTGATAACTCAGTGATTGCTCTAGTACAGGTGCTAATGAGATCCTTTTAATGTTACTTAATTTGCTACCAAATGATGTTGTCTAATGATGAGAATACATGAGTAATTAGGATGCTCTTTAATGCAAAAGTCTGCTATCCCATGAGATCCACATGATAAAGCCTTGCATAATCCTTCAAGTGTCTATGGTTATGTATCTATCTCTCTGTCGGGTAAGTCTAGCTGAGTACAATTGAGTACTCAGGGTTTCTTTACCCTTGTTGCAGATGGTATGGTGTATTTTGGTTATTGTCAGGCGTGCCTCTACCCTGCATGTGATCAAGAGTGAAGGCCATGGGCAATGGTGAATTCTGAGGTTTCTCCTTGTTGCTCTTGATGGGACTGTACTAAGCTTGGCACTATATTTGTGTTAAACAGTTTGCAATGGGTTTTGTGAAACCTAAACTTCTGCTACTTTGATTTGAACTTGGTGTTGTAATAACACTATTTTAAACTCTATTGTAATATTATTTCATTTTGATCTTATCACTGTGGATGTGCGGTTACTAAATCTAGTGTTCGATCTCGGGTTGTTACTTGATTGTGGTTTGGGATCTGTTGACACAAAAAGCGTCAAGATCTGCGAACACCTCGGGCTTATACCCGAAACTCGGTTGTCCGAAGGCGTGCCAGCCGATTTGACCAGTTAATCGACAAGGACGATAACTAGAACAAAATTTGAACGAGACAACGGCGATGCGCCCGGATGTCAAGGCTCAAACCTGATCAGGATAACTAGAGTAGAGCTGAACGAGACGACAGCGATGCGCCCGGACGTCAAAGCTCAGATTGCTCAAAACACAGAACTTACAAAGGTTTGATGGAGGTCGATAAGATGCAGCCCATCGAAAACTTGATAGAACTCGTAGGTAAACTATATCTAATACAATAAAAGTAGAGTACTGGTAAAGTAAATAAAAAGGTAATTGATTGGTTGATATGCTTGGATATGATCATTTACAGCACCCCTGGGTTCCGGCAGAGGGAGTTGTAGATAGATACGACTCGTACCTTTCCTAAATAAAACAAACTCCTATTTTAAAGGAAATAAACGACTCGTGCAAGAGTCGGACCCAAACTTCTATAACAATACTGGTATAAAATCACCAGTTTCCTTATATCTCCTTTTGATGAAACTTTCCATCGGCAGATCCTTCTGATCCGCAACTTTCCTTCGAGCGCCATGTCATCCCTCATCGGCAACATCCGATAACACCTCCCATTGGCAGACTTCTAATCTGCAACCTTCTATCGCCATCGGCAGTTCTCTGCTGACATTAGCCACTTCATCTTGCTTCCATCGGCATCATCATTCATCAGCAGCTCTCCATCCTTATCGGCAACAGGCTTTGGCTCTCATCTTCAATGCTTTCATGCCTTCATCGGCAATGTCTTGCCTCCATCAGCAACATTGCTGCCTTCATCACATCAGTAATGAACTTCAGTTTTCATCGGCAATGTTCTTCTTGCCTTCATCGGCAACACCCTCTCTGTTCTCATCTGCAAGCTGACCTTTGCCTTCAACACTGTCTTCCTGCCTCTATCGGCAACAAGTCTATCTTCATCAGAACCATTCTTGCCTTTATCGGTAATATGACCGATAATATCCCAACGTCGATAAGGAATGGCAACTAGCCTCTTGCCGATCGACACAATCCTCGGATCATATTGACACATACCAAAAAACGGTGTCAACACATGCCCCCCAATTTCGGAGTATAAGATATCTTATGCACCGAATTTTCTTCTACCGCATCTCTGGAATCATCGGTTGTGCTGCTCCTAGTGCCGATGCCCCCCAGTGTAAAATTTGAAATGCCAGGGCTCACCAAGTGGTGCTTCCAGACCAAAATGCCCAAGGCCATCGACTCTAGTTACATCATCGGCAATATATTAACATCTGCCGATAGATCCCCATCTTTGCGCTTTGGCTTTCATAACTTGTCTGAAAATTTCCCTCTGGAAGGACTTTCATCGTGACACAAATCTTCTTGGCGTTCGCGCTGGATCCTTCTTTTCTGAGTCTTCGTCAGACCCTTAGGACACCATTGAGGAAGCTTGGTCTTCCAAACAGGCTAATACTGCTTCTCACTGCTTGCACCTGCACTACCTCTTATGTTTAGATCCTTGGAGAAAATTTCTTCATCGGGCACCCTTACATCAGCCATCTCCTCAAGCTCTTCTTGACAAATACGCTTGCCAAGCCTGTCGTGTACGCTGAGCTTGCCCCCCAGCCGATTATGTGCTGATCTCTTCTCTTTGATCGGCGTGCGATAGCTTGATGCCCGATCGTCAAAACAAGACTTCCTTTTTGACCAATCGACAGAGTAGTACCCATTGCATTCAGGGCAATTATCGGCAGTGGGTAGCTTGATGCCTTCTTCCCAACAGTGAACAAAGAAGGGGCACCTCCAATGATTTTTATACCAATGCCACTCTTGGCGCCTTTCTTCCTGCTGCTGATGTTGATCTTCATGCCAACGCCAATCTTGTCGTGGCCGTCTATGCGTGATCACAGCGTCATAAGACTTTCCGGCGCTACAGCTATCATCGGCAACTCTCTTGCCTTTTCTACCATCAATAAACTTTCCCCCTGTTAGTTCATGCGCAACTATATGATGTCCAGGGTCTGCCGATGCGCTTTTCTTGGCAGCTTCAGATGTCAACACCTTAGTTTTACTAGTTTCCACCATGTTATTTGGAAACGGATGCTGATTGACCTTCATCGGCTTCTGGGCTTTGTAATTTTCAAACTTAATCCACCTAGACTCAATTCCTGACTGCAACTGCTGCCTAAAGACTTTGCAGTCATTGGTATGGTGCGAAGTTGCATCGTGCCACTTGCAATACCTGATTTTCTTGAGCTCTTTGGCCGATGGAATCACCTGGTTAGGTACCAGCTTAATCTTCCCTTCTTGGAGCAATAGGTCAAACATCCTATCGACCTGTTGTTACCATGTCGTCCACGAGCTGGGCCGCATCAACCCTCACACCACCGAACGACTCCTCGACATTGCCACGAGCTATGAGTCGGTCGAAGAGGCAGTCGCCGCAATCCTCCACCCCGACAAAGGGAAGGGCAAGGAAGCAGAGAACGCCGGAGAAGGCAGCTCCAACCGCGCCCAAAATAGGAAGAAGAAGAAGGGCAAGCCACAACGCGGCAACGGCAATGACAACGTGGTAGCGGTAGCGGATCGCAAGACTCCCTGCCCCAGGGTGGGAAGAAGGGGGGCAAGTTCGACGACATGCTCACCAAGCCATGCCCATACCACAACGGACCGGTCAAGCACAGACTCCAGGAGTGTGAAATGATGGCCAGATACTTCAAAGCCATTCCGGACAAGGACGAGCCGAAGCAGCCGCAGGACCAGGACGGGGACGGGGGTCGCGAAAACTCCTACCCCCACGTAAACAAGTGCCTCATGATCTTCGGGGGCTCGGAGGCCTACGGCTGCAAGCACCGGTAGAAGGAGCGGCGCGAGGTCTTCGCGGCCGCCCCCGCAACTCCGGCTTTCCTAAACTGGTCGGAGTCCGACATCACGTTCGGCCGAGACGACCACCCGAGCCACATTCCCCATCCGGGTCGTTATCCACTCATCGTGGACCCAGTCATAGGGAATGTGCGCTTCACCAAGGTGCTGATGGACGGCGGCAGCAGCCTCAGCATCATGTACTACAACACTTTCAAGGCCCTCGGCCTACGTAGGGAAAAGCTCCGATCCTTGGGGGCTCCCTTCCAGGGAATCGTCCCCGGAAGACAAATGGCACCCCTGGGGCAGATCGACCTTCCCGTCATGTTCAGGGAGCCAGATAACTTCCGGAGTGAGGGCCTCACCTCGAGGTCATGGCTTACCGCGAGACTTACCATGTGGTGTTGGGGAGGCCGTGATACATTAAGTTCATGGCGTCCCCATGTACACTTACCTCAAGCTCAAGATGCCGGAGCCGCGTGGCATCATCACAGTCACCTCCGATCTCAAGGTGGTGTACCATTGCGAGGTGGACTGCTGCGAGAACGCCATGGCCGAGGTGCGAAGCGAGGAGCTGGTGGCAATGATCGAGGCCGCAGACAAGATGGACATCGACCTCTACAGCACGAAGAGCTCGGATACCCGCAACACCAACAGTTATGTCGTTTTTTATACGCATGTAATCTTTCTTAAGCAAAAAGTTCGAGGAATAAGAATGTGGGAACTCTCGGATCAATCACTTAGCGAGGTGCACTCCCGGCGCGTGCCAGAGCACACCTCGCTCGGGGGCTGGGAAGGGGGGAACCCCCTATTTTTCTCTCCAAAAAGCTTTTTGTGCAAAAACCCGCACTTTTCCCCACTGAAAGAAAACTTCGCCTTTCCCAGTCAAGAGAGAAAATCTCACCGGGCCATGGCAACGGGCAGTGAGGTACTCCAGCCCCCGGAGCCAAGTACTTCCACCCAATCGCCCGCCCGAGCAGATCAAACCTTTCACCAGGAAAAGTAGTGCAACTAGTTTGAAACAAGATGTTAACACTGGATTTTGGTATGCTTAGGAAGATGACAAGTGGACCAATGCGCAGTAAATTTGTAGAGAAAGGTGTTCAGAGCATTCGGCAAGTGTTCGTGCGGTCGGCTAATTTCCAAGGCATTCGGCAAATATCTGTACGGTCGGCTAATTTCCAAGGGGTTCGGCAAATGATCGTGCGGTCGGCTATTCGGAGAAAAGGTGGTTTTCCATTGAGGAAGCGACAAAAACGGCAAGCAGGAACTGATCGAGCAACAAAGATCATGACAATTAAAGCAATAAAGACTCCGAAGGAAATTAAAGTCAAAGATGTTATGTTTTTCCTTTGTAGGACTCATGTTATGACTAGGGTATAAATATAAACTCCTGGCCATTGTAAAAGCTGTTCACAATCAATTCAATACAACCGGCCCCGTGCCAACTTTGAGTCCTTAGTCGTGTCATTGAGTTCTTCGAGAGGAACCATCGATCCGTCGGCCTTCGTAAGTCCCGACAACCTTGTTATCATGTCTAGTATCATGCACTGGATTTAGATGTTGATGCAAGTAGTCTTGTTTGTTTTCAATGATCGTGCGGCGGATCCTTGCTTGACAATCAAGAAGTCTTTGCTTATGTTTGGTTTATGAGTAGATACCATGCGGCAGGCATTTTGCTCAATATGCTTAGCAAAAGCAAGATAGTTATTGATTCTATTAGAATTGGCAAGATCTAGTACATTCACTAAGTTATCATGTGTTGCATGTTTTTAGATATTTTATATATTTGTAACACTCTTTTTGCCCAATCTAGATTGATACGGTTCGGCTTTATTCTTTATCATAGATCTATTTATGCTCTAATAGTTATTCATGTTATCTATACAAATAGATCTCACGTTTATAATAGCTGAATTAGTTTAACCTAGATTGCTACGTGTTGTGGGTTCATGCTTGTTAATTACGCTTAAGCTTTGATAAGGCTAGGTGTCGTGCGGCAGATACAAGCTTTATATTAGTTTGATCGTGTTAGCTTACCTGTTCCTTCATCATGGACCCCAACTCGGTTGGATGCCGAGTTTGGTTATGCTTTGACTCACAGTTAATTATGATTCGTTCACACGTACTTTTCTCATGCATGCATATTCGGCTATTAATGCTTTACGTACTTTATATTCGTTTTAGCCAAATGATCTATAAGACTTGTTGGCAGACAGCTTCTATAGCTATATGTCGTTGTAAGTGGCTTCAGGCCCGTATATATGGAACTATCTGGTCTCACCCAACATGTTCTAGTTTTGTATCTAATAATCTTATCCCTTGTTAGTTTCAGGTCAAACTGACTGGCACGTCTCCGGAGTTCGAAACATCCGGGCATCCGATTGAAGCCACGCTTTCCGGCTTGCTGTGTGTTAGGCACAGTGCGTCACATTTTGTGTCAACACACCTTTTGGCACGCTCGGTGGGACAACACATTTCAAGATGCCTGAATTCGAGAATAACCAAGTTCTGGACGTGACTATGGATGAGTTGCCAGAAGACCTGAGGAATACGGTCCAGCAAGCATGTGATGAGTTTCAACACAAGTGCTTGATGTCTTTTTCAAAGAATAAAAGCAACAAAGTTTTTCAGAACCAGTCGCTCCCAAGGACTCTCCTTCCACATCAGACTGATTACACCGAAGAGGAGGATGCTCGGAAGCTGACTGAAGTGGTTTACAAAGCCATGAGTGACACTATGAGAAATCATCACACGACTTTCTTGAATACCTTTCGCACGATCATGGTCAGTACTTTCGGTCCTTCTGCTGATAAGTACTTTGAGGAAGTTGCTGGTCCAATGCAAGGACCGACATTGTTCCATGTGCCAAAGCACCAGGAGAAGACTGCTGAGGATAGTGGAGTGCCTGGCATGAACCAAGATGGGATGGCTCCTCACTAGAGACAACAACCTCCCATGACTTATGGCCAACTCGCGTTAGGTGCATCAGGAAACGTCCCACAATCGGCTTTCAAAGTCTCTCTAGCAACCAACAGATTGCAGAAGAATATGTATGGAGACGGATATCAAGAGTTTGCTGATTACAATGCTATTGATGCTCTCCCAAATCCAGGGTATAAAAACTCAGCAGGGTTGCCTTTTGAAGGGCAAGCACATGGAGCTCCAAATTCAAATATTGATGTTATCATGCACAGGATGGCAGACATGATGCAGAATCAGTTTGGCTTAAAGACAAAGAACCACTCCTATGCATACAAGCCCCCTTATCCAGAGTGGTATAACCGAGTGGCACTTCCTCCGAGGGTGAAGCCTCCCACAGATTTGACCAAGTTTTCTGGTCAGGATGATACTAGCACTATAGAACACATCAACCGATACTTGATGCAGCTTGGAGAGGCGTCTACAGATGAAGCTTGGAGGATTCGGTATTTTCCATTGTCTCTGACAGGGCCAGCATTCACGTGGTTCACATCTCTGCCGGCAAATTCTATTGGTAGTGGGCAGAATTAGAGCAGATATTCCATGCATATTTCTTTACAGGCACTAATGAGAAAAAGCTAGTTGACCTTATGAGGTTGAGGCAGAAGGTTAATGAAACACCTTAGGAATATCTCCGCAGGTTTAGAGAAACCAAAAACCTCTGCTATTCCTTAAATCTGCCAGATGACCAACTGCCAGGGTTGGCAATAGCAGGCGTGCAGCCGAACGTCAGGAAAAGATGTTCGACATGGATTTTGATGACCTTGGTCAGTTGTCGCAGCGGTTGGCGATGATGAACAATCAGGCTCAAGGGTTCAGGAGAGACAACCGCTTCCAGAAGGGTGATGTGGCTAACGAGATGTATCAAAGTTTTCGGGAAGAAGCAACAGAGTATGATGATGAAGATGAGATAGCCGCAGCCGAATTGGTCTGGGCGAAAGAGCCGACTCAGGTTAGTCAACGATGGTTGAGGCAGCAGAAGGGTACTTATGACTTTGATGTCTCTAAGTCAGACAAGCTGTTTGAGTTGTTGTTAAAAGAGGGACACATCAAATTGCCAGAAGGGCACCCCATGCTGCGCCCTGAAGGGGTAAAGGACAAGAAATTTTGCGGCTATCACAATACTAATTCTCATTCCATCAATGATTGCCAAGTGTTCAGAGTGCGAATCCAGAAGGCTATTCAGGAGGGGCATTTGAAGTTTGATGGTAAGATGAAAATTGATGCTAATCCTTTTGCACAGAACACGGTGTCTTTCTCCATGAACATGGTTGCCATAGAAGACCCCAAAGACAAGGGAAAGGTGAAGGTACTGACTTCAGACAAAGCAAGAAAAGCTGGTGCTGTTGACCCTGATCGACAAATTACAAATGAAGAGTTTCGGCAACGGGCTCGGTTCCATGATAGCCGAACCGACAAAGGGGAAGCTTCCAAGCCCAGGGTTACGACATGGATTCTGTTGAACAAATGGCGACGAGAGTGAGAGCAGTATCAGAGGCGGAGGCATTATGAGGAACAGGAGTTCATGGAGGAGCATCGAAGGTAAGAGGAAGAGATGTACCAGAGAGAACAAGAATATATGAGAGAGCAAGAGCAATCTCATTTGGGATGCCCGTTTTTCAAGCATTGCTGGAATGAAGGCCTAAAGCTGCCCGCTAAGAACAATTGCCCCGAATGCAGCGACCAGTATTCAGGGTACAGGTAGTCCCGGGTCAACCGCCGTTCGGT